>PISX010004977.1:0-113770 GCA_004024625.1 Mellivora capensis | reverse complement strand
TGGTTCACCTCCCCTTCCAATTTCCCTCAACTCCCTTCTCCTCTCCATCTCCCCATGTCCTCCATGTTATTTGTTATGCTCCACAAATAAGTGAAACCATGTGATAATTGACTCTCTCTGCTTGACTTATTTCACTCAGCATAATCTCTTCCAGTCCCGTCCATGTTGCTACAGAACTTGGGTATTCATCCTTTCTGATGGAGGCATAATACTCCGTAGTGTATATGGACCACATCTTCCTTATCCATTCGTCCGTGGAAGGGCATCTTGGTTCTTTCCACAGTTTGTCGACCGTGGCCATTGCTGCTATAAACATTGGGGTACAGATAGCCCTTCTTTTCACTACATCTGTATCTTTGGGGTAAATATGCAGTAGTGCAATTGCAGGGTCATAGGGAAGCTCTATTTTTAATTTCTTGAGGAATCTCCACACTGTTCTCCAGAGTGGCTGCACCAACTTGCATTCCCACCAACAGTGTAAGAGGGTTCCCCTTTCTCCATATCCTCTCCAACACACGCTGTTTCCTGTCTTGCTAATTTTGGCCATTCTAACTGGTGTGAGGTGGTATCTCAATGTGGTTTTAATTTGAATCTCCCTAATGGCTAGTGATGATGAACATTTTTTCATGTGTCTGATAGCCATTTGTATGTCTTCATTGGAGAAGTGTCTGTTCATATCTTCTGCCCATTCTACCCCAAATCTTTGGGGTACTTACCCCAAAGATAAAGATGTGGTGTAAAGAAGGGCTATCTGTACCCCAATGTTTATAGCAGCAATGGCCATGGTCGCCAAACTGTGGAAAGAACCAAGATGCCCTTCCACGGACGAATGGATAAGGAAGATGTGGTCCAGAGATGTATATTTCTATACCTGGGTGACAAAGCACTCCATGAAAAGTACTGTACTATCCCAAGACATTTTGATCCTTTTCAAAATATTAAGATCTAAGTTTAAGCTATTTCAAAGGTCTGATAATTTCCACTTTTATTCCCAACCCAGAAACGAAATCTTTATGGGGCCCCCAACTCCAGCGGGAACATTTCTGCTGCTGTTCACAGGAAAGGAGCATTCCTTTCATGCTCAGTGTGGACAATCGCTGATTGCATCAAAAGACTACCCCCTGCCCCAGTGTAGATGATAGAAAGTACACTGTCTTTTACTTAGCACGTAATGAGTAATGGCTTCGTGGCTAGCAGCCCATGTGGCTGGCCACCACAGGGCTATTGTGAGTAGGCAAACACTTTTATTCTCCAGGGTCTTGGGTGCTGCCTTCGGATTTTGCCAAGAGGAGGCTGGGTGTTGGGCCAGCATCTTGTGAGCAGTCTGAGATTTAGGAAAGACTTGTTAAATTAGCATGGCTGAGTAGTAGTATTATAGAACGATGTAGCTAGCTACTAGGTGCACTGGAGGGTTACACTGTTCTGTCTTTTGTAGCAAAGTTGACTTGGGAAACTGGTCTGTCTCAAAGGGTTGCTTGGCACATAAAGAATCAGAGGAAAGAGACAGAGGTTTTTAGCATTACTTTTTCCTTTTTCATATCATGTAAGCAGTACATTTTCATTACAGAAAGATTGGGTAAAACAATATACAGCAAAGGAAAAAAAGGAGCCACACACACCACCTTGAGATAACCAATGTTAACATTCTGTTTTGTAGTCTTCCGTACTCTTTTGGGCATCCTCATTGCATTTTGCACATTCTAGGGCTGGAGAATAATTCATCCTTTTGGAGACTTAGGCCTGGGAAATAGCATTTTTTAAATTTTATTTTGAGCAGGGGCAAGAAGGAAAAGATCTTATTCCTATAAAACCAGCTCTTGCCAGACAAATGGATGAATGGGCAGGAGAAAGGAGGGATGAATAGAATAATGGAATTTGGAATGAAGACACCTTAAACTAACTGGTTGAGTGCATTTTGAGGTTGGATAACTTTCTTTGGGTGGGCAGGATTTTGTCTGCCAGCATTTGACCTTGTGGGAATCTCCTTTCTCTCTACTTGATGTGATCTACTTGTGTCAAATATGTTGGTATGCTCTCACTCTAGACCTCCTAGCCACGGGTTGGGGTGGGGAGAAGCGTGTGACCCAATCTGAGAAATCATATTATTGTAACCTCCTGGATAAAATGATTGGTTCAGGAGGGGTGGTCATGTGATCCAAACAGGGCTAACCAAAGTTTTTTTTTGTTTTCCTGGAATTGATATGTGAACATTAGGAGAAAAAGTTTCTTTATAGTGAAGTGGCTTACTGGGGAAAATGGGCAACAAGGGCTGCCTGATGCCTTCTTGCTGCCATGTGGCAGAGAGCTTATCCAAGAGGAGGGACCAGCAGTGCAGAGACAGACAAAGATCATAGGTAGGTAGATAGGTAGATAGGTAGATAGATAGATAGATAGATAGATAGATAGATAGAAGATGGACAGGTGATTGATTGGTAGATAGATGAGAGAATAATGAGAACTTCCTGTCATCAGTGAGTTGACATTCTTTGATCCCTTGGATCCAGCCATCCTTAAAGTTTTGTTGTGTACGCTAATTTTTCCACTTTTACTTATGCTAGTTTTAGTTGAATTTGATTAAATATAACCAAGAGTCATGACTATCATATTTCTCCAGCTCCTTGGGGGACAGGGACCTTATCTCTAAGCATACCACTTGGCACATACCTTCCCAACTCGCTGAGTTATCTCTTCTTTTTTTGTGTTCAGCATACAGTGTTTCCTCCTTTGAAGACTTCAGCTTCCAGCTCTGCTTTCATGGTGGTGATGGGTCAGTCTCTTCTGGGGAAATGAGGAGCCCCAAAGCATCCTTTTGGCAATCAGCATAAGGTGGGACCTGTGACTCCTCTGACAGCTGATGGGGTCAGATGGGGAGGGCAGGCCCAGTTTTGATTAATATGCCTATAAAATGGAATTCTGGGACTGACCTCCACTCAACTCAAGCAATGCAAAGATAATTGACCTTTGGAAACTGCCTTTGTCAGTCTTTTTATTATTTTTATAGGAAAGTCCTGCAAACCAATTACATCTCACAATGGGCCTTTTATAGTGCTATTAGTTTAATGCAGCTTTCAGAGAAATTAGTCCTCAGGGAGCCTGAAATTCTAGGAAAAAAAAAGCCCTCTATGGACTTATTTGACTTCTGGATTAGCAGGAAAGATGGATAGGTAGCATGATATCCCCTATAGTAACTTCTGACATTTGAGCCATCTGACCAAGGTACCAAATTCCCATTTGGGGTCTCTGGCAACTGCCCCAAGCAAAAGGAAAAAATAAATTTAAAAGAGGACAAGCTGGCTCTTTAAAAAATCTAATCTACAAATCAAAAAGGGTTTATTCCCCCACAGTCTGAGGTTAAGGAAGACCAAAGTGAGAAAATTGAAATAGAGCTTCTGCTTGAAGGTTTGCGTTTTTCCAAATTTACAATTATAGATGTCTGTCTCAGAGCCTCACATTGGCTTCTGCTCCTCTTGCCCTGGCCACAGTTATTTGCAGAGTGACAGTCCTGGGGCCACTGTCAGAGTCAGGCTGGGCTGATAGAGAGGAGGTCTCATCTCAGCAAACTCACTTTGCCCTGGCCCAGGGATCAAGTGCATGGGGGACGGCAGCTCTGAAGAGCAGAGCAAGGGTACAGAGAAAGCTAGACGATGGCAAGACCACCAAAGACTTACAAGGTGTCCTTTCATTGCTCAGGGTCTGATCTGCACGTTGGTTGCCCAGGTCATCTCTAGGACAGGCAAGGGGTCAGAGGACATTCCCATCAGCCCAGCCCTCAACCTTGAAACCTCAGACCTGCCTGTCCCTGTGTTGTGTGGTCATTAGCCAGGCTCCACTTAGGAGCTCACAGTCCTTCTGTCCCCTGTACCTTGAGGACTTGTGCTGTGTTCTTATTCTCTTTCCCTCCCAGTTCCTATGTGTTCTGGCTTTGACCTTGTCATATGCTCCCTGTACACACAACCAGAGCTTTTTTTCTGCAAGCCTCTGCCACTGTCTGCTTGTGGGCTTCCTCTGGTTATAGGGGGAGGTTGCCTAGCCTGAGGAGGTGGGGGTGGGCTGAAGGGCTGGGAGTCATGTCCCATGGGAGTATCCCTCAACTATTTATGTGAAGGTGTTGGTGGACGGATACCCAGCTCCCTAGCCTCTTAGGTGAAGAAATTTTGAGGTATGTTCCACATCTTCTCTTGGAGTTCCCTGGGGCAACTGAGCCTCAGTTGCCCCAAATTGTAAACTTTAAAAAAATTAACATATAATGTATTATTAGCCCCAGGGGTACAAGTCTGTGAATCGTCAGGCATACACACTTCACAGCAGTCACCATAGCACATACCCTCCCCAATGTCCATAACCCAACTACCCTCTCCCTACCCTCCTCCCTGTGGCAACCCTCAGTTTGTTTTGTGAGATTAAGAGTCTCTTGTGGTTTGTCTCCCTCTCAATCCCATCTTGTTTCATTTTTTCCTTTCCTCCCCTCAAGCTCCCCACATTGACTCTCAAATTCCTCCTATCAGGGAGATCATATGATAGTTGTCTTTCTCTGATTGACTTATTTCACCCAGCATAATATCCTCTAGTTCCATCTGCGTCATTGCAAATGGCAAGATTTCCTTTCTTTTGATGGCTGCATAGTATTCCATTGTACATATATACCACATCTTCTTTATCCATTCATCTATTGATGGACATCTAGGTTCTTTCCATAGTTTGGCTATTGTGGACATTGTTGCTATAAACATTTGGGTACATGTACCCCTTCAGATCACTACATTTGTATCTTTAGGGTATATACCCACTAGTGTGATTGCTGGGTCATAGGGTAGCTCTATTTTCAACTTTTTGGGGAACCTCCTTGCTGTTTTCCAGAGTGGCTGCACCAGCCTGCATTCCCACCAACAGTGTAGGAGGGTTCCCCTTTCTCCGCATTCTCTCAAGTATCTGTCATTTCCTGACTTGTTAATTTTAGCCATTCTGATTGGTGTGAGGTGGTATCTCACTGTCGTTTTGATTTGTATTTCCCTGATGCTGAGGGATGTTGAGCACGTTTTCATGTGTCTGTTAGCCACCTGGATGTCTTCTTTGGAGAAATTTCTGTTCATGTCCTCTGCCCATTTATTTTTTTTTTTAAGATTTTATTTATTTATTTGACAGACAGAGATCACAAGTAGGCAGAGAAGGAGGCAGAGAGAGAGGAGGAAGCAGGCTCCCTGATGAGCAGAGAGCCCGATGCGGGGCTTGATCCCAGGACCCTGAGATCATGACCTGAGCTGAAGGCAGAGGCCCAACCCACTGAGCCACCCAGGTGCCCCTCTGCCCATTTCTTGATTGGATTATTTGTTCTTTGGGTGTTGAGTTTCATAAGTTCTTTCTAGATTTTGGATACTAGCCCTTTATCTGATATGTTGTTTGCAAATATCTTCTCCCATTCTGCCAGTTGTCTTTTGGTTTTGTTGGCTGCTTCCTTTGTTGTGCAAAAGCTTTCGACTCTGATGAAGTCCCAATAGTTCATTTTTGCCCTTGCTTACCTTGCCTTTGGTGATGTTTCTAGGAAGAAGTTGCTGCGGCTGAAGTCAAAGAGGTGCTGCCTGTGTTCTCCTCAAGGATTTTGATGGATTCTTGTCTCACACTGAGGTCTTTCATCCATTTTGAGTCTACTTTGTGTGTGGTGTAAGGAAATGGTCATTTTCATTTTTCTGCATGTGGCTGTTTGATTTTCCCAACACCATTTGTTGAAGAGACTGTCTTTTTTCCACTGGACATTCTTTCCTGCTTTGTCAAAGATAGTTGACCATAGAGTTGAGGGTCTATTTCTGGGCTCTCTATTCTGTTCCATAGACCTCTATGTCTGTTTTTGTGCCAGTACCATACTGTATTGATGATGACAGCTATGTAATAGAGCTTGAAGTCTGGGATTGTGATACTACGAACTTTGGCTTTCTTTTTCAACATTCCTCTGGCTATTCGGGGTCTTTTCTGGTTCCATATAAATTTTAGGATTATTTGTTCCATTTCTTTGAAAAAATTGAGGGTGTTTTGATAGGCATTGCATTAAATGTGTAGATTGCTTTAGGTAGCATAGACATTTTCACATTTGTTCTTCCAATCCATGAGCATGAAAGATTCTTCCATTTCTTTGTGTCTTCCTCAATTTCTTTCATGAGTACTTTATAGTTTTCTGAGTACAGATTCTTTGCCTCTTTGGTTAGGTTTATTCCTAGGTATCTTATGGTTTGGGGTGCAATTGTAAATGGGATTGACTCCTTAATTTCTCTTTCTTCTGTCTTGCTGTTGCTGTAGAGAAATGCAACTGATTTCTGTGCCTTGGTTTTATATCCTGGCACTTTACTGAATTCCTGTATGAATTCTAGCATTTTTGGAGTGGAGTCTTTTGGGTTTTCCACATAATGTATTATATCATCTGCAAAGAGTGATAGTTTGACTTCTTCTTTGCTGATTCAGATGCTTTTTATTTCTTTTTGTTGTCTGATTGCTGGGGCCAGGATTTCTAGTACTATGTTGAATAGCAGAGGAGATAGCCTTGTTCCTGATCTTAGCAGAAAAGCTCTCAGCTTTTCCCCATTGAGAATGATAGTCTCTGTGGGTTTTTCAGAGATGGCTTTGAGGATGTTGAGGTATGTACCCTCTATCCCTACACTGTGAAGTGTTTTGATCAAGAAAGGATGCTGTACTTTGTCAAATGCTTTTTCAGCGTCTATTGAGAGTATCACATGCTTCTTGTTCTTTCTTTTATTAATGTATTGTATCACATTGATTGATTTGTGGTTGTTTAACCAAGCTTGGAGCCCAGGAATAAATCCCACTTGGTCGTGGTGAATAATCCTTTTAAGGTACTGTTGGATCCTGTTGGCTAGTATCTTGGTGAGAATTTTTGCATCTGTGTTCGACAAGGATATTGGTCTGTAATTCTCCTTTTCGATGGGGTCTTTGTCTGGTTTTGGGATCAAGGTAATGCTGGCCTCATAAAATGAGTCTGGAAGGTTTCCTTCCATTTCTATTTTTGGGAACATTTTCAGGAGAATAGGTATTAATTCTTCTTTAAATGTTTGGTAGAACTCCCCTGGGAAGCTGTTTCGTTCTGGGCTCTTGTTTGTTGGGAGATTTTTGATGACTGCTTCAATCTCCTTACTGGTTATGAGTCTGTTCAGGTTTTCTATTTCTTCCTGGTTCAGTTTTGGCAGTTTATGTGTCTCTAGGAATATAGCCATATCTTCCAGATTATCAAATTTACTAGCATATAGTTGTTCATCATATATTCTTATAATTGTTTGTATTTCTTTGGTGTTGGTTGTGATATCTTTTCTTTCATTCATGATTTTATTTATTTGGGTCCTTTCTCTTTTCTTTTTGATAAGTTTGGTCAGGGGTTTATCAGTCTTATTAGTTCTTTCAAAGAACCAGCTCCCAGTTTCGTTGATTCGTTCTACTGTTCTTTGGTTTCTATTTCATTGATTTCTGCTCTGATCTTTATTATTTCTCTTCTCCTGTTGGGTTTAGGCTTTCTTTGGTGTTCTTCTTCCAGCTTCCTTAGGAGTAGGGTTACTTCGTGTACTTGAGACCTTCCTTGTTTCTTCAGAAATGCCTGTATTGCTATATACTTTCCTCTCAGGACTGCCTTTGCTGTGTCCCACAGATTTTGAACAGTTATGTTTTCATTTTCATTTGTTTCCATGAATTTTCCCAGTTCTTCTTTAATTTCCTGGTTGGACCATTTATTCTTCAGTAGGATGCTCTGTAGCCTTCATGTATTTGAGTTCTTTCCAACTCTTCTGGGTGGGAGTTAAAGTCCCCTAAGTATTATTGTATTATTGTTGATGTGTTTCTTTGATTTTGTTATTAATTGGTTTATATAGTTGGCTGCTCCCATATTAGGGGCATGGATATTTAAAATTGTTAGATCTTCTTGTTGGACGGACCCTTTAAGTATGATATAGTGTCCTTCTTCACCTCTTATTATAGTCTTTGGCTTAAAATCTAATTTATGTGAGATAAGGATTGCCACCCCAGCTTTCTTTTGATATCCATTAGCATGGTAAATTGTTTTCCACCCCCTCACTTTAAATCTGGAGGTTTCTTTGGGTCTAAAATGAGTTTCTTGTAGACAGCATATTGATGGGTTTTGTTTTTTATCCATTCTGATACCATATGTCTTTTGATTGAGGCATTTAGCCCATTTGCATTCAGGGTAACTATTGAAAGATATGAATTTAATGTCATTGTATTGCCTGTAAGGTGACTGTTCCTATATATTGTCTCTGTTCCCTTCTGGTCTATGTTACTTTTAGACTCTCTCTTAGCTTAGAGGACCCCTTTCAATGTTCCCTGTAGGGCTGGTTTGGTGTTTGCACATTCTTTTAGTTTTTGTTTGTCCTGGAAGCTTTTTATCTCTCCTTCTATTTTCAATGATAGCCTAGCTGGATATAGTATTCTTGGCTGCATGTTTTTCTCATTTAGTGCTCTGAATATATAATGCCAGTTTTCTCTGGCCTGCCTGGTTTCTGTGGATAAGTCTGCTGCCAATCTAATATTTCTGCCATTGTATGTAACAGACTTCTTGTCCTAAGCTGCTTTCAAGATTTTTCTCTTTGTCACTAAGACTTGTAAGTTTTACTGTTAGATGACTGGGTGTGGATCTATTCTTATTGATTTTGAGGGGGGTTCTCTGTGCCTCCTGGATTTTGATGCTTGTTCCCTTTGCCATATTAAGGAAATTCTCTATAATAATTCACTCCAATATACCTTCTGTCCCCCTCTCTCTTTCTTCTTCTTGTGAAATCCCAATTATTCTAATATTGTTTTGTCTTATGGTATCACTTATCTCTCAAATTCTCCCCTCGTGGTCCAGTAGTGTTTGTCTCTCTTTTGCTCAGCTTCTTTCTTCTCCATCATTTGGTCTTCTATATCACTAATTCTCTCTTCTGTCTGATTTATCCTAGCAGTAAGAGCGTCCATTTTTTGTTTGCCCCTCATTAATAGCTCTTTTTATTTCAGCTTGGTTAGATTTTAGTTCTTTTATTTCTCCAGAAAAGGCTTTTATTTCTCCAGACAGGGTTTCTCTAATATCTTCCAAGCCTTTTTCGAGCCCAGCTAGACTTTGAGAATCGTCATTCTGAACTCTAGATCTGACATATTACCAATGTCTGTATTGATTAGGTTCCTAACCTCTGGTACTGCCTCTTGTTCTTTTTTTGTGTGTGTATGGTTAGTTTTTCAGCCTTGTCATTTTATCCAGATAAGAATATATGAACGAGAGAATAAAATATTATAAAGGTGGCAAAGCCCCCAGAAAAATGTATGCTAACCAAATCAGAAGAGACCCCAAATCAGGGGCAGAAGAAAAGAGGTAAAAAAAAGTTTAAAAAAATTAAAAGAACACATATATATTAGACTGGTGAATAGAACAGAGCCACCCACTTGATTTTGGGTGTATTTTGTCTCTTAGAAGAAACTACCTCACAAAATTTTAATGAAAGAAAAACTTATACATATACAAAAATAAGGGTAAACATGATGAAGGGAAGAAATATGACTGTAAAGATGAAAATTTTAAAAAATTCTAAAAAAGGAATTGATAAGTTGGTTGGAAAAAGAAAGAAAAAGAAAGTGGAGAGAATTTGCTCAGGCTGGAGACTAGAGCCAAGTCCTGTGCTAGATTTAGGTAGATTTTGATCTATTAGAAGACATTGTATCCCAAAAATTTTTTAGAAGAAAAAACCCTATATGTATATAAAAAATAAAGGTAGATACAATGAAGGATAAAATATGACTATAATAATGAAGGTTTAAAAAGATTTTTTTAAGAAAGGTATTGTTAAGATAAGCTAGTTAGAAACACTAAAGGAGGAAAGAGGAAAATTAAAAAAAATTAGATTAAGAAAAAATAAAATTTAAAAATTTTTAAATAATTTTTAATTTTCTTATAAACATATAATGTATTATTAGCCCCATGGGTACAGGTCTGCGAATCGCCAGGTTTACACACTTAACAGCATTCACCATAGCACATATGCTCCCCAATGTCCATAAAATTTTAAAAAATTTAATTAACTTTGCAAGATTAAAGAATCTTGGGGAGAAAGCCATGAAATCCATGCTTTGCTTTCTCCTCCTCTGGAATTCTGCTGTTCTCCTTGATCAGTGAGCTTGGTCTTGGCTGGATGGTCTCGCTGAACTTCTGGGGGAGGGGCCTGTTGTAGTGATTCTCAAATGCCTTTGCCCAAGGCATAATTGCTCCGCCCTTTCCAGGGGCCGGGCTAAGTAAGCTGGTTGGGTTCGCTTTCCAGAGCTTTTGTTCCCTGAACTCTTTCCTTAGAGCTCTGGAGGATGGCAATGAAAATGGTGGCCTCCCAATCTCTGGCCTGGAGGAGCCGAGAGCTCAGGGCCCCACTCCTCAGTGTGCTCTCAGAGAAAAGTGCTCAATCACTCCCATCTCCCTGGTTTCCGGCCGCGCTCCGAGCTCACCCGGCCTGTGACCTTGCATTTCTGTCTCTGGCACACAGGCCCATTTGGAGTCTCCAAACCCAGCAGATTTCTGCCTCCAGAGGAGGAAGGTGAGTATCCCTGGATCTGCCACTGTGGGGTCCCTGCTCGAAGAGCAGTGGTATAACTGTGCCGCGGATCACAGTTTAAGGTAACCCTGAACTGAGAGCTCACTTCCCGGCTCCATCTCTGTAGCCAGCTTCCCCACTCTAATACCTGGGTGCTCTGCTACACTCAGACACCCCCGATCCTTCTGTGACCCCACTGGACCTAAGACCACAATGTCCCCATGAGGGCTCCACCCCCACTTAGCCTCTGGAGCGATGTCCCTCAGTGGAGCAGACTTTTAAAAGTTTGAATTTTGTGCTCCGTTGTTCCACTGCTTCCTGGGAGCCCATCCCTCCCTCCATGGTCTATCTTTCAGTCGCTTTGGATTCACTTCTCTGCATGTTCTGCCTTTCAGAAAGTGGTTGATTTTCTGTTTTTAGAATTGCTGCTCTTCTTCTCTTTGACCTCCTGTTGGGTCTGTAGGTGTTCAGAATGGTTTGATAACTATCCAGCTAAACTCCTGCTACCTGATGTCGTCTCAGTCTGCTACTCCTCCACCATTTTGACTCTCCCCCCAAACGGTGAACTTCTTATTAACCCCCTGTATTTGCTTCCTCCTCTCCTTATCTCAGCCCTCACTCCTCTCCTACCACTTCTCAGAGTCAGATCTCATAACTCTCAAACTCAAAACTTGTCCCATACTGTCCTGGGCTCTTCTTGCTCCCCTCCTTACCTTGAACTCATACAACTTCTCAGATCCTATCTGTCTCCAATTCCCCCAATCCATGACCAGGCTCGAGTGCAAGGACACTCCCCTGGTCCATGGTGCTGGTATTCATGCTGGTTTTGACCCAGTCCTTGAGTGGAAAGAACGGAATTTCATTTTTAAGGAAGAAAAGAGTAGAAAGAAAGAAAGAAATCCTGAAAGGACCACACCCTGGGTACGCAATGTAGGGATGGGTCTCTAGAGAATGGGCTAGATGGAGAGCTGTGTTCACCACTTACTGGTCCTGTCAGTCTCTGGTCCTAACACCTGAAATGGCAGATGGATTGGCTTTATTAGCAATGTGGCTGTGCCTTCTCTTTCCTTTCTCAAAAGTGCTCCCTTTGGAAGCGGAAGCCTCTTGCTCACAAAGCAGCAAGCTCTGGCTGCCACCACAGCTTGTGTGATGCTGGGCAAGTTTTTAATCTCACCCATAGCTCAGTGTCTTCATCTGAAAAATGAGGCTCATCACGCACACCTCATAGGATAGTTGTGAGGAGTAAATAAGAAGATGTGATGAAGTGCTACGTGGAATGCCTGGCATGTAGTAAGAGCTCTGTTAAGTGCTAGCTGTTCTTATTAACCTGGCATGGACTGCCTGGTTCTGTTCATTATCTTTTGATTTTTTTTACCTCCCTGCAGGCAGGAGGTATGCAGGAGCAGCTTTCTCCCTCTTGGTGTCTATAGGGTGTTTATGGAATAAACATGTAGAAAGATATAGGTATAGGGACCAAGTAGGGTCACATCCTAGTTGTCTGTCTGATCCTTGCTTTTTCATCCTGACCTCTCAGGCATGCCACAGCTTTATCCACTGCAGAAACTTCCAGTTGCCTTGAAGACACGCTGGTGCTAGAGGGTTTTTGGAGTATAGTCTCTGCCATGAGGCCACCAGGTGGTTAGGGAACATGGAGAAGCGGTTCTAGCTGTGACCAGGGGCTCGGTCCCATGCAGGTCCCCTGCACTCCTAAGAATGCAGCCCGGTTATGATGAAACGCTTCTGTCAGCAGCCTCTCTTTATCATGTTTAAAACCCACAGACAGTGTGGGGGCTCGTCCCTGTCCCCAGGGGAAGGCCAGTGCAGCAGTGGGGGCATTTCACACTCTGAGGTGCAAAAGTATTTAAGCTGAACAAGTCGCTTAAATAATAGTGTTATCTGTTGCTTTCCCTTCAGTGTTCCGGACAGATAAAGATAAAATAGCCGAGGTAATTGTGGAGATGGAGTGTCGCTGGCAAATGGTCTAAGCACAAAGACCATTTCCAGAGACAGATGGAGTGGAGGCTCCGGTAATTTTTCTTGAATCATGTTTAAAGTGGCACAGTCTGAAAAACCAATTCGGCAGGAGGGCCACTCCAGGGTTCCAGGGCCCTTCTGAACTTTGGAAATATTCAAGTCCAGTGAGGTTTACTGGTAACAAAGAAAACACACTTTCCCCCAAGCAGCCTGGTGGAGGGGTAGGTTGCTGCGGGGAGCTCAGGGGTCACCCCCTGGAGAATTCCACCCACACGGCGCTGGGGGCCAAGTGCCGACGTGTGATCACTGGTGGGCCTGGCAACATGGCCATCTGGGCTTGGCTTGGCTCCAGGGCCAGGAGAAGTGATCTCATAGATAGGGGTGGGATCACCCCAGTGCCCTGGGAGACTTCCTCCCTCATAATTCAGTTTGTTCGGGGGCATGGAGGCAACAGTCTAGGAACCGGGCTCTGTGCATTCGAACATGCTGGCAGCATTCTTGGGCCCAATGCCAGCCCCGCAGGGGAGAGGAAGCAGGTAGGGGACTTCTCTTGACTCACTCCCAAACTGCTAATGAAGGAAGTAATGGGCTCTGAAGGAAAAAGGACAGCTTCTTATGGAACACTTTGCAGCCATTGAAAACCATGTTGTAGAAAACCATCTAATGATGTGGGGGAATATTTGTGATATATTGTTAGGGGAAAAAATTAGACTATGAGACAGCATGCAGGTATGCTTTAGGAACCCATTTTATTTTTATTTTGTTATTACTTTTTTAAAGATTTTATTTATTTATTTGACAGACAGAGATCACAAGTAGGCAGAGAGGCAGGAAGAGAGAGAGAGGGGGAAGCAGACTCCCTGCTGAGCAGAGAGCCCGATGTGGGGCTCGATCCCAGTACCCTGGGATCATGACCTGAGCTGAAGGCAGAGGCTTTAAGCCACTGAGCCACCCAGGCGACCCTAGAAACCCGTTTTAAAAATTACAGACATACCCATATGCAAAGAAAAATGACTGAAGAGACAGCTAGCATAGTACGTTATTTACAAATTGGTTTTGGTTTTGAATCTTTCTACGTTTTCCAATTTTTCTGCAATGGGCATGCATTTCTCCCAGAGTGAGCCAAAGAGATACTAAAATTATACCTTACATTCATATAGTATTTATCGCCTTCGAAGTTTTCTACATACGTACTTTCGTTTGACCCTCATAACAGTTCTGTGAATTAGATAGAACCATTGTTCCTGTTTTACAGAAAAGCAAACTGAGGCTCAGAGCAAATGGAGGGCTTGAATAATGCATTGCCCAGTGTGTGTGTGGCCCTGTGCCAGGGCTAGAACCCAGATCTCATGTATTCTGGTTGTAGTGTTCTTTCCACCACGTACTAGGGGTTCTGAGACAGGACTGTCAACAGTATGTGCCACCTCATGTCACACCCCCAGGAATGCCCACCCACTCCCCTACCTGAGACCAGCTCCTCTGTTTCATGTTCTCAGGTCTGAATTCATTTTTCTTTATACCATCCAACACAGTAGCTGCTAGCCACCTATGGTTATTTGAATTTGAATTTAAGATAATAAAAATTAAATAAAATGACACATTTGGTTTTCAGTTACATTAGTGACATCTTCAGTGCACACAAGCCACATGTGGCTGTGCTCTATTTACAGATGCCCACCACCACAAGATGGGCTGGTGGGCTATTTTGGATTGTTTATCTCCCTTCATGATTACACATTGGTTTATTCAGTTATTTTTGGATTCTTGTCTTTTCCCTGCACTACACTGGAGTCCATGAGGGCAAGGATCACCCCTGATTTGCTTCCATATCCCCAATGCCAAGACCAGTTTTGGTTTTTTGTTGTTGTTGTTGTTTTCTTAAGATTTTATTTATTGATTTCACAGAGAGAACAAGCAGGGGGAGCGGCAGGCAGAGGGAGAGGGAGAAGCAGACTCACTGCTGAGCAGGGAGCCCAACACAGGGCTGGATCCTAGGACCCTGGGATCACGACTTGAGCTGAAGGCAGCCGCTTAACTTACTGAGCCACCCAGGCACCCCTGAAGATCAGTCTTGACACATACAAGGTGCTAAATAAATGTCTGTTGAATGTTCTCCATGGCTTTGGGATGAAGTCTACAAGCCTTAGTGTGGCTTCTGAGGTCCTGTGTCCAGTGGTCTGCTCCCCCTTACCAGGCTCTCTCTAAACATTCACCTCCTTGTCTCCAGCCATCTGGTTCCCCAGGTCCCTTTCTGTTCCTTTCATGTCCCATCCTGTCTTGAACCCAAGCCTTCACAACACTCTTCCCTCTCTGCCTGTAGTCCCCTCCCCACCACCCACACTTCTCCTGGATGACTCTTTTTCCTCCTTTGTGTCTAAGGATTAAAGATTGAAGGTCCCTGCCTCCAGGAAGCCTTCCCTGGCTCCCTGAGTCTGAGTTAGATGCTCCTTCTGTGTGCATTCTTAGCCCTCTGAACTTCCCTCAGCCGCCACTTAGCATGCCATAGTGTAATGGTCTCTTGAGATCTTTATCTCTTCAGCCAGATTGTAAGCTCCATGGGACAGAGGCTATGCTTCTTTTACTCTCCATGAGGTTCCCTTGGGCCTAGATCAGTGCCTGACACGAAGTAATCATTCGGTCAACAAATGTTTATTAGCAACCCGCTATATGCCAGGACCATGTCAGGCACTGGGCAGGCATCAGTGGATGAAAGAGACATAGTTCCGACCTTGAGGGGCTTCCCCAGTTTTTAGAGCCCTGCAAATGTGTGTTGAGTGACTGCAGGACTGAGGCTGTGTCTCGTGAGACTGGCCTAAGGCGCCAGCTATAGGGACAGCATGTCAGGCCAGAGCCGTTTGTTGGGGATTGTGGACAGGAGACGTTCTGGTTGTGGGCACTCATTTTCCTAGAGCCTGCCTTGGATTTCAGGTGAGGTCCAGGTGTGAGAAGACTGCTCCAAGATCTACTTCCGTGTGCTGCTGTCTCTCTGCCTCTCCATCTCTCTGTCATTCTCTCTCTCTCTCTCTCTCTTTCTCTGTATCTCTAGCGCTTCTACTTTATTTTTTTTTAATTTTTTAAAAGATTTTATCTATTTATTTGACAGACAGAGATCACAAGTAGGCAGAGAGGCAAGCAGAGAGAGAGAGAGGAGGAAGCAGGCTCCCTGCTGAGCAGAGAGCCTGATGCGGGACTTGATGCGGGGCTCGATCCCAGGACCCCGGGATCATGACCCGAGCCGAAGGCAGAGGCCCTAACCCACTGAGCCACCCAGGCGCCCCTTCTACTTAGTTTTAAATCCCTGTTCTAGTACTCTTAGTACCCTACCCGCTAGCTTATTAAAACTGCCGGGGCTTGGTTCCTTTTTCAAAGCATCTCAGGTCTTTTCTCTTGATCGGTGAAATGAAAACAAAATTATTCTAGTGGAACGTTTTATGTTAGATGCAATCTAAGAAAACAGCTCACAGAACTGAGGGCTCATTTGGAAGCAGCCAGGGCTCAGGGGGGCAGGAGGGGAGAGGGAGCAAACAGCACATTCTCTGCAGGGCAGGGAGGGTGGAGCCTGGTGTGTACCTATGGCACCAGGTGCCAGCTGGGGTGGCACTGGGATAAGTCATGACACAAACTGATGACCCTTTTTACTGTTTTTACCCCCCTGGGATTTAAATCTTATTTTAGTCCAGAATTACATGCCCCTTCAGCCAGGAGTCTCTGTCCCTCTCTCCCTCCTTTTATCTCCCCATCCTCTTGCTTTTAATGTTTTTTTTTTCTCTCTACTTCAAGTTTTTACTATGCACCTGGCCCCAGCCAGAGCCTCCCCTTCCTCTGACACCCACCCACCAGGCGTCTTTGGTGGTAAATGAAACGCCCCAGCAGGAGACAGAGATTTCTAGCTCTTCTCCTTCTTCCTGCTGAGGCTCTGTGGCTGGGAGTTTTCAGCTCAGCCTGTTTCTTTTTCTTTTTTTCTTAAGTTTTTATTTAAATTCCACTTAGTAACACATAGCGTAGTGTTAGTTTCAGGTGAACTACAATTTTGTTCATACAACACACAACAGTGGGTGCCCACTCTTTAATCCCCATGCCCGATTTCCCCCATCCCCACCCCACACACACCTCCCCTTTGGTCACCATCAGTTTGTTCTCTGTGGTTAAGAGTCTGTTTCTCCATCTGACTCCCTCCCTCTCTTTTTCTTCCCCTTTTACTCATTTGCATTTGAGTTGAAGTCATATGGTATTTGTCTTTCTCTGACTTATTTTACTTAGCAAAAATGTCTCTGCAAATGACAAGATTTCACTCTTTTTATGGCTGAGTAATATTCCATTGTACACACATACCACCTCTTCTTTAGCCATTTCTCAGTTGATGGACACTTTGGCTGGTTCTGTAGTTTGGCTGTGGTAGATAATGGTGCTATACATATTGGGGTGCACGTATCCCTTTGAATTAGTATTTTCGTATTCTTTGGGTAAATACCTAGTAGCAATTGCTGGATCAAAGGGTCGTTTCATTTTTGGCTTTTCGAGGAGCCTCCCTTCTACTTTCCAGAGTGGCTGCACGCGTTTGCCCTCCTGCTATCACTCGGCCTCTTTCTGATAGGACGAGCTCTGAACTATGAGCCAGGTGCTCAGGGACACCCTGTGGCTCCATCCCAGCTGAACCAGACCGTCGGTGACTCTGCATTATGACAAGGCGGCACCAATGTAAATCTCCGCGTCCCAATTATCCAGGTGTCCCAAGTCACAGGAGAGACTGAAGTCCAGAGAGGTGAGAGGGGAGGATGAATTCACACACAGCCCAGGTGCCAGACTCCCCACCCAGTGCCCTTTTCCTATGGAAAAGTCTGGAGGGCAAAACACAGTCCTTCCTCCTGTGGCACCATGCTAAGGACTTTCTGGAAGCCCATGCTGTTGGTCTTCTTACAGAACAGAAGACTGAAGAAGTATGCGGCTCTGACCCCTATGTGGGAGATGCCTTGGGGCCAGGCCAGCGATGGGAAACGGCAGGGAACAGTGAGGACTATGGCAGAATGGAAACTCCTTGCCTCAACTAAAAGAGGAAGAAGAGCCCAGCGTGGCCTCTTGTCTGACTTCTCAAGAGGCACCAGAATTCTGGGCTTTTGAAAACAGACAATCTGGTTGGTTGTATTAAAATAGGAAACCCAGAGTCGGGTGACCTGAGTTCAGGCTCTTCTTAAGTGGACGGAGTGCAGCCCGTGCTCTAGGCACATCAATGGACCTGGGGGACTTGACAGGGCACAGGCGGGTAGAGGCAAACGATGCCAGGTGTCGAGATGAACGTCCATGAACCCTGGCCCTTTGCTTAGCACTTCCTTTCTGGCTGCTTTCCTTGAACAACTTGCATCGATGGGGACAGGAATTATAGCAGAAGAATGCTGTGGAGTTTCCGTTTTAAGAATAGAGGGCTAGGGTTAATGCGGGTGGGACCTTCTATCCTATGCAGACAGCGAGGAGTTGGGGGGGTGGATCTTGTGGTAGAAACTAACGGTATCCCCAAGTCCAGTTGAATTAAAAAAAAATAGCTTCAGTGAGTGTTTACTATGAGCTAGGCATTACATGTTAGGTCATTCATTTAAACCTCACAATGGCCACATGGGGTGATTTATCTCTCTCTCTTTCTTTTAATGGGTGAAGAAATTGAAGCTCAGAGAGTTTAAGTAACTTGCTCAAGGATACACCATAAGTGGCTTTTTATAGCACTATCCTTTCCCTTCCAAAGAGTTCTCCCCGCCCCCCACAAAGCCCACACATGTGTGCACATAAGCACCCCCACTCTAGATGCAGACACATAAAATTTTGTAAGTCATCCTAAGACCCCTACAAAAAAAGTGACTTTCATATCTTGCACAGTTTTTCGTTAGTGAAAACTGCCTTTGGATGAGCTTACCTTTCCCACGAACTGCAGTTTATTGGCTTGGCAAAGGTGTCAGTGAGGATTTGATTGTGGTTTATTTCCCAGCTCCCAGAGAAGTGCTCATCCCAGGAAACAACCCAGCCCGTCTTTGTGGCACCCAGCAAGCTGGCAGCAGGCGAGGGGCAAGCACTGAACCGAAGTCGGCTCCTTTTCCTTTCTTTCCATTCCCTTTGGGGCTAAGTCAGGCTTTCTGCTCTCACTCCTGGCTCTTCCCTCCATGACGGAATAGGACCAGCCTGTGACCACCCAGCTCTCTCCCTTCCTCAGCCTCGGCCACATCATTGGGTGTGTGCCTGGAACTCTGCACCTACCTGCCTTGGGAGTTTGGTTATAGTCTGTGCATGATCGGAAGCTCAGAAGGCACTCTCTTCTTCATATTCCTGTGAATGACGTGAGTTTAATTTTTTTTTTTTTTTTAGCAAAATCAGTTTATCTTAGAGATCATATATTTGCTAGGAATAGAAGTCCCTGGAGTTAGCTTAAGGAAGGGCCAAGGGCCTGCTGGAATCCAAGTAAAATCTGAAGCCACAGGGAAGGTGGGAAGCAGGCTCTTCCCAGGCATACAGTGGCAGCAGAATGCCCTGACCTCGCATTAGTGCTTCACCAGGAGTGTGATTCAGTTAAGCTCCACTGCTGACCTGCTCCCTTCTATGGCTCGATCTCAAAGTTTCCATTTCAAATTCCCAGAAGTGACAAGCCAAAGGCCATCACCTGGGCAAGATGGCCATCACTGATGGAATCAGCTGTGGACAGGATGCCCCCAAATGTTTTGTGCTCCCTATCATTTTACTGCAATATTATTATTACAGCAAAGATGACATCAGAATGCCCAGAAGGGGTGAAGTCATCCTTTCCAATACTCAGCCTCAAATGCCTCTGCTGTGAATTTTTTAAAATTAAAATACATTTAATTAAAAAAATTATGATATGCACATGCCTGTATGAAAGCCAAGTGATCCTTCCTCCATGTCCCCCCCCCCAAAATGAACATGGGAGGAAATCAGAGGGCAGGAAGTCAGGGCTCTAACCTGTCAAGAGCACGTGACATCAGGGTTTAGGTGTCAACTCGGGACTCTGGACTGTCCTAATTTCTCTTGGAAAGAAAATGATGAAAACAATGTAGAATGAAGGACATTTTGGCAGTCAGTCACCAAAACTGGAATAGTAATGCCACTGTACTGAAGTAGTCAAGAACATCCAGGACAGTGACTGGCACATAATAGATGTTCAGTAAACAGCAACTATGATGATCAACTCCTGAAGGCAGAGCTCGGCAATGGCATGGGACTGAGTGCAAAATAAAGTTGTTAAGGGAGTAACTGATAACCCACTGTGGCCCACAGAGAGCAGAAAGTGGCTTGCGGGGGGAATGGACTTGTGAAGAACACAAAGATAGTCTGGATTGGCAGAAAGAAAGCTGGAAAGGAATGACCATGGTAGCTTTTCAAAAACACTTGTAGAGTATAACTGATATGCTAAGAAAGAAGAGAGAACAGAATCATATTAAATGCTCAGTTAAAATCATAAGGGACAAAAAAAGAGAGTGGAAAACAAAAACAGGAACAAAGAATGAGGACAACAAATAGGAAAACAGTAACAAATGTGATAGATATTAATCCACTTATATCAATAATCACCTTGACCATCAGTGGTTTAAAAGAAGCAATGAAAAGGGGTGCCTGGGTGGTTCAGTGGGTTAAAGCCTCTGTCTTTGGCTCGGGTCATGATCCCAGAGTCCTGGGATCGAGTCCCGCATCAGGCTTTCTGATCAAGGGGAGCCTGCTTCCCTGTCTCTCTCTCTGCCTGCCTCTCTGCCTACTTGTGATCTCTGTCAAATAAATAAAAAAATCTTTTTTTAAAAAAAGAAGCAATGAAAACACATAGTCACAGAGAATTAAAAAATAACACCAGACTATAAGTTGTCTACAAGAAACTCATTGAAAAAAAGACCTATTGATTAAAAATGGATAGAGGAAAATAGACCAGGCTAACACGACTCAAAAGAAAGCAGGAGTAGCTACATTAATCTCAGAGCAGTTTTCAAACTAAGGAAGGTTGTCTGGGCTAATGATGGGTCATGATGATTGTGAGTTTGAAAACCCTCAATGTGTCTCCAAACTCAGAGCTTTGGAAGCACTTTCTCAAAATGTCCAAAAGAGCCATTTTACAAAAATCTGAAATCACAGAGAGCATCTCCCAGAGGTTGTTGGGCCGACTTCACTGTCTCTTGGGGGGAGCAAGAGGACAGGTGGGTGTGGGGATGGAGCAGCCTGGACCGGTTTCCACAGAAGACTCAGAAGATCAGTTCCCTCCAGGCATCTGCCCACTCTCCTAGGAGCTTGGAGAAGTCAGACACCTTCGGAAGACTTGCTGCTGGGAAACCCAGCTCCCTGGTGGAGAAGGGCGGCAATGGAAGGATTTAGGGACTGAGACCAAGTTCTGCTTCATTCCCATGAGGATCCAAGGGAGCCAAAGGCGGGCCTGATGGGAAGAAGGGCCAGGTCTAGCTCTTCTGGCCCCAAGGTTTCTGTAGCACAGAACAGGGGTTGGGGAAGAGGTCCTTCCACTCCTGACCCGTCCCTGCACCTGAATGAGTCTTGCCTTTTAGACCTGCACAGGGAAGGATAAGCTTGCCTCCTTTGGAGACAGGGCTATGCTCCAATCTCAGCTCTTCCTTGAATTATCTGCATGGCCTTGTGCATGTTCCCCTCTGCATCTCAGTTTCCCTCATCTGTCAGATGGAAATAGCAGCATGAGGTTGGGGTGCCAGTAAGTGTGCAAGAAACATCAGTCATTATTATTAGCCAGGAAGCCTCACCAGAGCAGAAGCCACATCTCTTTCTTCAGCTGATCTCTCTAGGACAGCTTGGCTCCAAATGGGCTCTCTGGCCTGATGGGCTGAATGACATCCATCTGTTCGTCTTCAAACACATTCACCCGTCTCTGCTCACTGGTGAGCTCACCCATCAAGTTTCTAGTATCATGGTGAGGATTCTAGAGTTGGAATGCCTGGAGGGTTTTTTGTTTTGTTTTTTAATATTTTATTTATTTATTTATTTATTTATTTATTAATTATTTATGAGCTATAGGGAGAATGAGAGAGTATCAGAGGGAGAGGGAGAAGCAGACTCCATGGTGAGCAGGGATACCCCAAGCCAGGGCTCGATTCCAGGATCCTGGGATTGTGACCTGAGCTTAACCAACTGAGCCACCCAGTGCCCCTGGAATGCCAGGGTCTTAATCCTGGTTCTGCTACTGAATAGCTGCATGACCTGAAACACATTATTTAATCTCTTTGTGCTTTTATTCCTACGTCAGTTTAAAAAAAAAAAAAGTGACAGCCTCACTTTTTTAGCATTCTTGCCAGGGGTGAATGAATTCATACAGGTAAGGTGCTGAGAAAGGCTCAGACCGGCCCCTGCAGTCAGTCCAGGGTCCTACAGCCCCGAGTCCTCATCCTTGGACAGGTGGCTGGTTTTCCAGAGCCTGGAGGGTGGAACGGGTGTGGACTGCCCTTCACCAGCCCAGTGGGTATTTGCTCAGCCTTTCAGATTCCCATCCAGATTCCCATCCAGGTGTGAGGGGAGCGTAGTTGGCTAATTAAGCTGAAAGCAACGTGAAGGTGCCAGGGAGGAAGTGGAGACATCTGTTCTCCTCTGATTGTCAACTGGCTCCTTTGTTGCTCCCAGCTGCAGACTTCCTCCCCCCAGCTGCAGACTTCCTCCCCCCAGCTGCAGACCAGTGGGAGGGACAGAGGAAGGGCTGTCAAGGGGAGCTGTGATGAGAGATTTTCTCCTCCTGTGTGTGCTTTCCAGGCCTGGGCTTCTTACTCAACATCTACCTTTGGTGGAGTGGGTTCCATTTCCCCTTGAAGATAGCATGCAGAGCTGATTTCCTTTTAACTCAGTTGACATGATTCTGCTGTATCCCCTCGTTCCCTGGGCTCTGTGTATTTATTTTTATCATGTAAGGAGAGGTCCTTCTATTGCCCCGTCCAGTGGGGGAACGCACGACCACTGTGTGGATTATGAAGGGTGATAAAGCGCTACAAAATTTGAACAAAACCCTTCATGTGCCTGGGTGGCTGAGGCCAGCATGGTTCATTCAGAGGCAAGGACCGCTCAGCTCTTCTCAGGGACAGCAGATCCACAAACTGAAGGAAGTTCAAAATCCTTTGCTTCTTTGGTCTGTAGTGAAGTCAGAGATTGGACACACAGGTTCATCAACATTCATCATGCCCCAGCACGCTTCCGTCAGGTAGCTGAGGAAAGAAAGAGGAGGAGAGAGGAAAGGTGACTGAGGTTCATATACTGAATGCTTAGGAAGTACTACACAGTGAGCAGTCACTTCTAGATCCTCCCTAATCAAAGCTCATACTGACGGAGTGGTCCTATGTGCCAGATGTTGTTCTAGCACCTTTCTCTGCAATTCACAAGATAACTGACTTCGGAGTCACATCCTGAGCTCTGGTCTCTGACCCAAGCCCACATCGTTAGCCCATGCTACACTGTGTTTTCTATTTTACGTATTTTTGTTTTTACTTTTATGAATTTTAAACTCGTTAGTTGTCCTAGACCTCACACTTAAGGCTGTTACTATCATCTTCCTTTACAGCCTGGGACACTCACTAAGACCTGGGAAGGGGAACTTAATCAGTAGCAGGTGAAGAATACGGTTACTGGGTTCCTGCTGCTATTACTCAGGTAGTATCGATACGCATTGGAGAGTGTGAATTTGCCTCAGTTTCTGCTACTCATTGAAAGCGCTGTTGTCCTGTTCCGCGTCGCTGTTGTGTCCCCGGTGCTGAGAGCAGGTGGCCCGATAACTACCTGTTGAGTGCCTAAATTCCACAGCCACCTGTGTCCTGCTCCTCCTCCCGACTATAACCTGTGGGTGGGACTGTGCAGGTGGGAAGGCTCTAGTCCTCCGGGGATGCCGGCCCCAGCACCCTGGCAAGGTTCTCCTCACGGGGCAACCTGCACACCTGCCTTTCGCTGCCTGTGGCTTGTCATTCTATTTGGAAGATATGCAAGGGAATAAGTGAAATAAAAATAAGTGAAATAAAAACTCACCCAGACTTTATGAATTTCAACTTTCAGAAATACTTAGAAACCATGATAATGTTTCCACCAAGGTCAGAAAGTGTGTGAATATATCAAATTGAAATCAGGTTTTCACAACTGGTGGGGTTCCGTGATGTCCTCAGTTACAACACATCAAAAGAAAGGTGTATTGCATGAAATGAGGAAGAAACATTTTGTTCTCGTAATCACCCAGTGTCCGCCAACCTCTACCTGTAAGGGAAGGGGCAATCGTTGCTTATTTCAGGGTTTCCTGAGGCTCTGTCAGGGCACCTGCTCCCTCCGGGTCTGGCCAGTTCTTTTTCTTTTTTTTTTTAAATTTTGATTTTTAAATTTCTTTTCTTTCTTTTAATTTCTTTTAATTTCTTTTCAGTGTAACAGTATTCATTGTTTTTGCACCACACCCAGTGCTCCATGCAATACGTGCCCTCCCTAATACCCACCACCAGGCTCCCCTAACCTCCCACCCCCGCCCCTTCAAAACCCCTCAGGTTGTTTTTCAGAGTCCATAGTCTCTCATGGTTCACCTCCCCTTCCAATTTCCCTCAACTCCCTTCTCCTCTCCATCTCCCCATGTCCTCCGTGTTATTTGTTATGCTCCGCAAATAAGTGAAACCATGTGATAATTGACTCTCTCTGCTTGACTTATTTCACTCAGCATAATCTCTTCCAGTCACATCCATGTTGCTACAAAAGTTGGGTATTCATCCTTTCTGATGGAGCATAATACCCCATAGTGTATATGGACCACATCTTCCTTATCCATTCGTCTGTTGAAGGGCATCTTGGTTCTTTCCACAGTTTGTCGACCGTGGCCATTGCTGCTATAAACATTGGGGTACAGATGGCCCTTCCTTTCACCACATCTGTATCTTTGGGATAAATACCCAGTAGTGCAATTGCAGGGTCATGTGGCCAGTTCTTTTTCTAGATACCCTTCTCTCCCTGCCTACCAGGGTGTGCTCTGTGCTCTTAGAGAATCTGGGAAATAGTTGAGGAGCCTCAAGGATCTACTTGTGGTCTGAACAGGGTTTTAGGTTCACGCAGTTGTCTTTTCCAGTCAGGTGGTAGAATCAGGCACACTTAGCTTATGCTTCTAGCCCAGTCATGACCTGGGTGAGGTTGGGCAAGTCATTAAGCCATTATTATTACTATTTTGAGAAGATCCTGAAATGTAACCCTTAGAATTGTTAGATAAAGACAAAGAGTAAAGATATATCCTGTTTGTTCACTGATGAACCCCAACTCTAGATGAGACTGAGCCCCCGGGGGGCTAGGCAGAGGGCGGGTGTGTCTGGGAGTGTAGCTCTAGTCCTATAGTTTTCTGCTCTGTTTTAAACATTCTTGGCGGGGGGCGGGGGGGGCGCCTGGCTGGCTCAGAGGGTTGAGCCTCTGCCTTCGGCTCAGGTCATGGTCTTGGGGTCCTGGGGTCAGGCCCCGCGTCGGTCTGTCTGCTTGTTGCGGAGCCTGCTTCCCCCTCCCTCTCTGCATGCCTCTCTGACTACTTGTGATCTCTATCTCTGTGTCAAGTGAATGAATAAAATCTATAAAAAAAAAGAAAAAAGTTCTTGGGGCGCCTAGATGGGTTCTTCGGTTAAGCATCTGTTTCTTGATCTCCACTCAGGTCTTGATCTCAGGATCATGAGTTCAAGCCCTCCCTTGAGTTCCACACTAGGCATGGAGCCTATTTAAAAAAAAAAAAAAGAAAGAAAGAAAGAAATTAAAAACCTTCCTGCAGAGTTTGCATTGTATTCCATAATAAGCCCATGCTCTCTGCTCCTGCATCATGGGATAGAGAACCAACATTCCAGGGTTAATAGTGTATTGTGAGCCTTGTGCTAAGCACCAGGACCTTTGGCATCATCCACCTGTCACCACTCCTGCCCTGTTTCAAAGGCACGTGTGTCTGAGAAAGCATGACCACAGTGCCTGGTGCTTGGTAAGACATCTTCATTTTTCAGTTTGTTTTTAAATCATATAATTCAAGTTTCTAAATTATGCTTGTTTTTTAAATTGACGTATAGTAGACCCACAATGTTGCATTAGTTTCAGGTGTACCACATAGTGATTGGGCAAATTCCCCATGCTGTATCTTTCATCCCCCCGACTTATTCATTCCGTAACTGGAAGCCTGCAACTCCCACTCACCTTCACTCCTTTTTGTCCATCCCTCCCCGCTGGCAAGCACCAGCGTGTTCTCCATATTTATGGGTCTGTTTCTGGGTAAGACCTCTTTAATGCTGCTTGAAAATTATCTCTGGAATAAAGACTGAAGAGGTCAGTAGGTAAAGGGCTCCTTGGAGAGCACCTGTTTGTCTTCCCCCCACCCCCAGACCTGCTGCCCCTCTGTTCTGATATGGCTCCACCCCCAACCCCTGGGGGCCAGGCGCTTGCTGCTTATTGAGTTTGTCAGCATTTCCCCCATGGATCTCAGACGGACTAATTAGCCTACCCTGCCTGATTGCTGAAGCCACAGGGCAGTGCCAGGCCAGCACTTTTCCACATGGCATCTGCTGAGAAAAAGCAGAGCCTTTAACCCTGTCTTGTCTACATGGTATGGGTATGCATGAGCTCATGTGGAGGTGGATGTGGGGGCACACCCCCCCCCCCGGCTTGAGGGATCGGGGCTGTGGGTTCTGTTCCCAGAGCCCATAGATACTTCCCTGCATGGTCAGAGAGGATCAGAACGCTTGGAGACACTTAAGCCAAAGATTCTCATCAATATTGAGGATGATTTAGGGGGAGAATGGCATTGGGTAACTGAAACTATTACCCTCATTTTGATGCACATTTTATTCAATTTTTTTTTACCATCTAACTTAGCCTTTTGTTTTGAAAAAAATCAGGATCAGTCAAAAAAAGGTCAGGCTGAGAATCAGATAGTTCTCTCTTCCTCTCCCTTGCGCTGACTAGATATAAAAAGTGGGTCATATCACCAGTGATCTATGCTTTCTTGGCTCACAACCCCTCTTGCTAATGCAGGACCCCAGTCCTTGCCAGAGCCGCTCAAGTGTTCCCAGGAAGTTTCCCGTGAAGGTCATAAGCAAGTCTGGTCAGCTGCTGCAGGTTTCTACTGGATACTGCTGTCCCTGGGCCAGCTGTGCCTGTCCACCTCTGCTGGACATGACCACAAGGCACTCTGCCTTCTCTCTACCTCCACCACCTTCTGCCACAGAGCATCCCAGTCTCCCTCCGGCAATAACTGCCCTTCCACGGAAGCATCGGTAATGCCCAGAACCTTCGAGGGACTAACACATGGCAGCCCGCGGCACAGTTGGAGGGAATAGCTATCTCTACTTTGTGCTTTCCAGAGCAGCCCTGCCCGAAGCTCCTGCCTTAAAGAACGGCCAGACGTAGGGCTTTTTCCTTTTTTATTGAGGGTCCTCTCTCCCCAGGGGATGGGGATGGTGTGAGGTTAGAATCTGGGTAATGGGTTCAAACTGATTAGGCCTTGAAGCCTCTTTCTCCCACTGGAGAGTTGTCTGTGCTGGAGCAATTTCGTGATTTCTTTGAGCTTTAACACCATGATTTGTGAAATAGGACTAAAACAGTGGTACCTGATTCGGGATTGTTTAGAGACTAAATAGGCTAATGCACCCAAAACTACCTGTATCCCATAATGCTCTCTGATGCTAGCTGATATTAGGTCAGAGGGCCCAAGTGAGACCGCTAGGGGCTCAGCAAGGACAGGGCCAAGTGACAGATTCCGCACTATCAGCAGAATCATGCCTCCTCTCTGACCTTGATGACTTGACATTGGGTCAAGCTTCTCCTCATCTCCCTCTTCCCTCAGGAGATTCCCTGCTGGAAACTCCTCAGTCCTCCTAACGACCAATTTGTCAGATATTCCAAGACACGTGTGAGTCCTAACGGTGATACTGCTTCGGCTCCACATGGGACCATGCTCCCCATTCATTTGCTTGTATCTTTTTATCTATGCATCTAAGCAAATGGGTATATGTTGCCATTTGCTGTATTTGTGTGTGTGTGTGTGTGTGTGTAGCTACTTGCTGTACACACACATACACCCACACACACATTTAATTTCAGCTACTCAGTTCCTTGATCTTGTGGGTTAAAAAATCTCCCATGTGAGCAGAGTTGCCTCGTGGACTCCATGAGAAGATGCTAGTGAAGGTGGAAGGAACTTGCCATGGTTCCCCATGTTCAAGAAGCCTTCTCTGAATGGGGCATCATAGGATGTGGACTTGCCTCCTGGAAGGCCTGTTCTGATAACAAAGGCACGGTGGTGCATCTCAGAAGAGCGAGGTTTCCCAGAGCAATCTGCGAGAGCCGCTGTGAATACACTGATGTTCTCTGAAAGCAGGCATCTCCAGCAGACCCACTTGGCTCCAACTTTCCTGGCAATGAGTACATATTCTATTTCCTTTCATCTCCCACCTCCTCTGCCATATGACAGAACTTTCAACCATCTTTTTTTTTCTTTTTTATTAATATATAATATATTATTTGCCCCAGGGGTACGGGCCTGTGACTCATCAGGCTGGGTTATAGACACTGGGGAGGGTATGTGCTATGGTGAGTGCTGTGAAATACATAAGCCTGAAGAACTTTCTACCATCTCGATGTCCTGTGATGCTCATAAAGGAAGTCTGCTCAGGTTAATAATGAACCCAGATGGGATAGAGCTTGGTTTGGGGTGCGGGATTTGGTATCTCCTGGGGTTACTTGGGTTTCAGAGTCTTCAGCGGTACTCAGCATAGGAAGCAAACACTCCCTTGAATCTCTTCCTTTACCTTCTGCTCAATTCTCACCTGAAGTTCAGATGCATTCTACCTGCAGAGACTGACAGTTCTGCGTGAGGTCTGATCTGAGTCAGGACTGGTCCAGAGAAGTGATCGTGTCTTCTGAAACCCATTTCCAACCCCTTTTCCACGTGTGAGGTGTGGGTGCTTACTACCCCCCTATAGGCGTTCTAGATTTTATGGGCTATGGCATATACCCATTACCTTTGATACTACACGTACTGTTATTCCTTTTCTCCTACTCAAGGAACCATGTGGGTAGGTGTTATGAAGGATCCTTGGGAAAATCCTATAAAGGATTTGAGATCCCTGGCAATGACCATGTGACAGATTTTTTCCCTTTCCAAAGGGTACAGCATATACTGCTAAATTATGGCCACTATTCCTTTTTTTATAATTTTCAAATTTTTAAATTAACATATAATATATTATTTGCCCCAGGAATACAGGTCTGTGAATCGCCAGGTTTACACATTTCACAGCACTCACCATAGCACATACCCTCCCCAATGTCCATAACCCTACCACCCTCTCCCTACCCCCCTCCCCCCGGCAACCCTCTGTTTCTTTTGTGAGATTAAGAGTCTCTTATGGTTTGTCTCCCTCCCAATCCCATCTTGTTTCATTTATTCTTTTCCTACCCCCAAACCCCCCACATTGCATCTCCACTTCCTCATATCAGGGAGATCATATGATAATTGTCTTTCTCTGATTGACTTATTTCGCTAAGCCTAATACCCTCTAGTTCCATCCACATCATCGCAAATGGCAAGATTTCATTTCTTTTGATGGCTGTATAGTATTCCATTGTACATATATACCGCATCTTCTTTATTCATTCATCTGTTGATGGACATCTAGGTTCTTTCCATAGTTTGGCTACTGTGGACATTGCTGCTATAAACATTCAGGTTCACGTGCCCCTTTGGATCACTACATTTGTATCTTTAAGGTAAATACCCAGTAGTGCAATTGCTGGGTCATAGGGTAGCTCTATTTTAAACTTTTTGAGGAACCTCCATGCTGTTTTCCAGAGTGGTGGCACCAGCTTGCATTCCCACCAACAGTGTAGGAGGGTTCCCCTTTCTCTGCATCCTTGCCAGCATCTGTCATTTCCTGACTTGTTAATTTTAGCCATTCTGACTGGTGTGAGGTGGTATCTCATTGTGGCTTTGATTTGTATTTCCCTGATGCCGAGTGATATGGAGCACTTTTTCATGTGTCTGTTGGCCATCTGGATGTCTTCTTTGCAGAAATGTCTGTTCATGCCTCTGCCCATTTCTTGATTGGATTATTTGTTCTTTGGGTGTTGAGTTTGATAAGTTCTTTCTAGATTTTGGATACTAGCCCTTTATCTGATATGTCATTTGCAAATATCTTCTCCCATTCTGTCAGTTGTCTTTTGGTTTTGTTAACTGTTTCCTTGCTGTGCAAAAGCTTTTGATCTTGATGAAGTCCCAGTAGTTCATTTTTGCCCTTACTTCCCTTGCCTTTGGTGATGTTCCTAGGAAGAAGTTGCTGCACCTGAGGTCAAAGAGGTTGCTGTCTGTGTTCTCCTCACGGATTTTGATGGATTCCTGTCTCACATTGAGGTTTTTCATCCATTTGGAGTCTATTTTCGTGTGTGGTGTAAGGAAATGGTCCAGTCTCATTTTTTTGCATGTGGCTGTCCAATTTTCCCAATGCCATTTGTTGAAGAGACTGTCTTTTTTCCATTGGACATTCTTTCCTGTTTTGTCGAAGATTAGTTGACCATAGAGTTGAGGGTCTATTTCTGGGCTCTCTATTCTGTTCCACTGATCTATGTGTCTGTTTTTGTGCCAGTACCATACTGTATTGATGACAGTTTTGTAATAGAGCTTGAAGTCTGGAATTGTGATGCCACCAACTTTGGCTTTCTTTTTCAACATTCCTCTGGCTATTCGAATATGGCCACTATTCTTAAACAAGGTAGCCAAGGCCACTGCTTCCTGTAAGTCACCTGCTTATCTGCTTTATCTATAGAATGTGGAACTTCTACACACCCTGGGCTTGGGGCTTCGTGTTTAGGCAAATTTTTATACAAGAACACACATGAGCATGCACACAAGTCTTCAAATAGATTAAGTAGTCCCTTTGTAGCTTTTAAATAAAGCAGAATGTTATAATATAAATTCACCATGGGGTTGGGTTTTACCTGGGGGCCCATAATCTTTTCCCAGGATCCCCAAATCAATAGGAGTTGAGGAAATGACCATTGGGTGAATAGTGAATCAGACTACGATCAGACCTCAGGGATGGTACACGTTCCACATGGAAAAGCAGTCAGAATCAAACCTTAGGAAACTGCTGGCCAAACATTTATGGGTTCTTCTGAGTGGGAAAGAGCCATGTCCTTGGACCCTGATCTTGCCCCACTGCAGAGCACCCCTGGCCTCTCCCACCCATGATCTCTCCCTCTTTGGTCCCACTCGTGCTGGTGTCTGCATGGTCTGGTTCTTTTGTCCTATTATCCTGTACCCTTACCTTATTGTTCAGTTAGGTTTTGAACCCTTCAAATGCTGGACCAGGCAGCTGTGACCTTCAGTTTCAACTCTACCCATTCCTATATGTTATATGGCCTGGCTGTTTCAATTCTCTGAACTTCAGTTTCCTGATCTGTAAAACTGGAATAATAATGCCTTCTTTGTGGGCTAAGGACAAAAGGGTAATATATAGCCCTTAGCACAGAGCCTAGCATCTGACATGGGTTTAGCAAATGCCAGTTTTTATTAAAGTTGTTATTAAGATTTAGCATTCATTCATTCATCTGACATTATCCTCTTGTGTCTGTACCTCCTTGTTTGCTGACGCAGAGTAGGAGCACAGCATGGGTTAGCTGAATGAATCAAGTCAAAGGGAATGAATTCCTCCTTAGGTCATGGGATGTGGCAGGAGTCAGTGCGGTCCGTACTCAAAGGCAGGGCCCAGGAGAACTTGGAGAGTCCAAGAAGGAGCTGGGCTTTGGGGAGCAGGCATCAGCTAGGGTGTGGTCTCATCTGGCTCCCTGGCTCCATTCTGAGTCTCGCCTTGACTACTGTTCAGATCATGGAAGACTTCTCATGTCCATGGATGGCGTGGAGAGGGTCAGGGTCACCTCTGCAGACCCCTGTGCCTGCGGGAAGTGCTGCCATACAACCTTGAGCATGGGTATGGAAGACAGAGACTCTAGGCATTTAAATGAACATTCCAGTCTCTTGCCTTATTTTTGTGGAAAACTGGATGGATGTGGGAGATGACCAGCTCTCTGTTCCTCCCTTGCGACCTGACCCGCGGAACCTGCTCCAGCTTTTGATCTCCGTCTCCTCCAGGATGACCTTCCCTTGGCAGCTCAACACCTCTCCTTTCACCCCTCCCCTTTCCTTCTTTCTTTCTCTGCTAATGATTTTTGTAGTTAATGAGGTCCCCCCCACCCCCCCACCATTCTCTACATATGTGACTCTGCCATCAACTTTAGTAACCATCAGCCATCTATTTATAACCACTGGGCCTCTCAGCTCTCCTCCCCAAATTCTTCCATGGCCTCTTTATTTTTTCACAACTGCAGCAAACAAAGTATGTCTCAGCGAAGATGGCTATTTTTCTAATAAAGCGTCTCAATATGTGAAGAGACACTGCTGTCGAATAATTAACAACAACTTTGCTGGGACCCTTGGCCTTAAGACTGTTTGGCAGCTCAGTTAATGCTCGTCTGAAGGCATCTAATATTCTATGGAGTTTTCTCGAGATTACAATGGAACCTGATAATAATGATGCCTGCAAGGAATTGTCCCTCCCTGTCAATCATAAGGATCACAGAACTCTGCATCTCCATCGATTGATTAAGTCCTTGTCGAACATTTGTTGAACTCTGTGTTGTGCTGTTTGCTCCAGGGAAGTAGCTGGGAGAGCTCTAGAAGGATAGACACTTGAGGCTCCCTCCAGCCTCTTTGAGCATCCGAAGCTGTCCCCCAGACTCTCCTGTGCAGCCAAGCTTGAGAACCGGGTGTCAGGGGAGCAGGGCAGAGCAGGTGCTCCTCAGCGTCCGGAAGCTTTGCAGTGTGTTCAGAGGGTGGTTGCCGGGTGCCTGAATCGGGCTGAGTACTCTCTCAGCTCCCCTTCTCAGTTCTGTACCTTAATTGCTTACATGTCTTAAATTCTGAGCACAGACACTGATTTCAAGATTCAGAATCAAAGTTAAACAGCCAGCAGGTGCAGGGCGCATCTCCAGCCTGAAGCTCTCTGGCTACCAAACCCACACCTTTTGCATCCTGTCAAGTGATTTATGCCAGGAAAAGACTCAGGGCCAGGTGTAATTGAGTGCTGCCTCCTTGATTCGGTTGGTCCAGTAGACATTGAGGAGGGAGAGGGTGAGAGGTGTGGCATTTGGAGAACTCCACCATTATTTAGCTGAGGAGGTTCGATTACAGTGGGACCTGACAGAGCCCCTCGATGATCTTGGAACGCGTAAGCAGGCAATGCTTCCTCGGTTCCTGGGCAAAATGAGAGCATTTCCTGTCTTTGACTTAACACTTTCATTATAAACAGGTGTGTATTGGGGGAAGGAGGTGGATGGCATTGATGATTTACTTGCCAGGCTGGGGGATCCTGGAATTTGGGATCCTCTAGGGGTCATTTGCTTTTTCTGCTTTGCAGGTTTAGAACTTCTGCTTTTTCAATTGGTTTGGCATTGAGGTTCTGGGGAACAGATCTGTGGTGGCCAAATAGGACTCTGCTCCCAGGGGAGTGGAACATGTAGTGGAGTGTGGAGTGTTGGTGTGGAAGTTTACAACAGAAGCCTTCCCAGCCACAGGCACCTGCGGGAAAGAGGGCCTCCTGGGGACGGGGGGAAGTGAAGGGTGTTGCCTGAGAAAGCCCCCATTGTAGATCAGAATACTGTCTGAGAGCCCGGAAAAGAAGCAAAGGGTATTGGTTATGCACCAGAAATATTGCTTCCTATTTATCCTGAAGATCTTTTTGCCTTATTCAGCATATGTTATTAGAATCAGACCACCCATACACGTAGGCAGAGACTACTTGAAACATTCTCTTTGGTCTTTCTGCCCTCCATCCAATACCTTTTGACAACTTCAAGAGGATAACTTGTAACTAATCAGATACAACTTATCTCATTGACTGCACATTTATCTCCTTGATGGGTCTTTATTTTTTTTTTAATCATTGTCAAGTATACATAACAGAAAATGTACCATTTTTACCATTTTGAAGGGTAGAGGCCTGCGGCATGGAGCGCATTCCCATTGTTCTGCGTTCATCATCCCCATTCATCTCCAGAACTTCATCTTCCCAAACTTCCCAATCTTCTGTCTGCATGAAACACAAACTGCCCACTTGCCCTTCGCCTGCCCCTTAAGGGCATCCTTAAGGACACTGGAGCCATCTCAGGGAGGAACTCCTTAATTGTGCAGCAGTCGGAACTGGAATGGTGTGTCCCCAGTCACAGAGTGCCCCCTCGCAGACCCCGACTCCTCAGGTCTGGAGAGAGGTCTGGGGGCCTGAACCTGCTGTGCTGTGAGACACGGTCACCAGATTGTAGAGCTGGAGGAAGAGGTTCTTTGGAGCCTAGTACACCGACAACTCCCTATCCCCAGCCCCCAAAGCCCACCTCCACCTCAAACTCCTCCCTGGCTAATGCATTCAGAAAATGCGTGTTTCCTTTTCCTCTTCTCCAGACACTCCCAGGCTTCTTTCTGGTTATATGAGGAACACCAATTTCTGAGCCTTTGAAATATTTATCCTCTCCTCTCTGCTTTCCTTTACAATCACTCTGCTGCAAGGCTGCTTTCTTGACAGCCCTTGGAGGCCTGTAGAAGGGACAGTTTAAGATGATTTATATATTTCCATTGACTAAAAATTGGGACAATTCCAGAAAAATCTGAGTTCGTGTGTGTGTGTGTGTGTGTGTGTGTGTGTGTGTGTATAGACATTTATATTTAAGTTTCTCCTATGTTATGTGAATGGTTTTCAAGTTGTGGTCCCGGGCCATGACCATCAGTATCATCTGGGAACTTGTTAGAGGTGGAATTCGGGGGCCTCATTCCTGACCTACTGAAACTCTGGGATGAGCTCCAGAAATCTGTGACTTAGCAAGTCCTCTAAATGATTTTGATGTGCAGCAAAGTGTGAGAACCGCTACTTGAAATACATCGCCTAATTTAACTTTCAAAAAAGTGCTGAGAGAATCTCCATAAAGAGAAGACAAGGGAACTTAGAAAAATTCAAGATAAGGGGGTGGACCAGGTCCCATCTCTCCCCCAGTCCCATTGTCAACTGATTTAGGGACTCTAAAGATCCTGGCAGATGGCATTCTTATACACTCCCATGCTTTCCAGCAGCCACTTGCTGCCTAGAGAGAAAGTTTCCTCCGGCTCTTGCCAACATAGGGAGGGAAGGACAAAGAGACCAGAAGAGCATGCAAATGGGAAGAAGGAGCTTGGTGTCAGGGGGCCGTTTGTGCAAAAAGCAGCCAGGAAGCATCTTCCTGCACTGTTTCCCTTTGTCCCCTACGTAGCCAGCTTGCGCACCCTGAAGGGGACCTCTGGCTTCCTCTGGCATCAGCAGCTGGCTGTGCTGTGCAGGAGGTGGCCGCTGACGTCTGCTGGGGAAATGTCCTTCCTCAGGGTGGGCGAGCTCGGAGTGCAGTACGCGGGAAGGGAGCGCAGAAGGCCAGCTGTTGGCTCCGGGACTGTGCAGAGATGAGGCGCTGGGGCTATTTGGTCTCGGCTATTTCATCCCGTGACCCCTGAGGAGCTGCAGTCTCGCTGCTGCTCGAAAGCCAGCTGTTTCTGGTGCTTCAGAACAAGCATGAAACTCTTCACTAATGGTTTTTCTTTAGCCTTTAAAAGTTTGCTCAGATGCGTGCGAAGTTTGTTAATAGACAATCAACACGTCTTCCTGACTCTCCCTCTGGCAGCATCAGCTCAAGGGCATTGGATTCTTAGCTTACATTTCCCCCTGGTCCAGCCTGAGGTTCAGCAGAGGGGTGATAAATTCATTCGGCCAATACTGGGGAGCTCCGGCTCTGTGCCAGGCAAGGCTCAGCAGGGGGGCGATGTAGCATAGAGCAGCCAGCCCCTCCCCCTGGGGAGCCTACTGTCTAGAGGAGGCGGTCAGAGACTTTCTGTTTCTTTGTAATAATGGCATGAAGAAGGTGAGACACAGGGATGAGGTATCAGGTATCAGTTGGTGTGTAACACACTATCCTGAAACTCAGTGGTTTAAAATACCACACCTGGGGCGCCTGGGTGGCTCAGCCAGTTAAGCGTCCTTTGGTTAAGGTCATGATCCCAGGGTCCTGGGATCGAGGCCACTGTAGGGCTCCCTGCTCGACGGGGAGCCTGCTTCTCCTTCTGCCATCACTCCTGCGCTGCCCCCCCCCCCCTCATGCTTTCTCTCAATCTATCTCTCTCTTTCAAGTAAATAAATAACATCTTAAAACACACACACACACACACACACCCCTATTCCATTTGCTTACAATTCTATAACCAGGACTGGGCTCACAGCTTGGGCTCCTTTGCACATCCTGCTGAGGGTCACCTGTGTGGCTACATGGCTGGTGGGTTGGCGGAGTCTCTCTTTCCATGTCGTCTCGGGGCCTCTCACTCTCCGTGAGGCACCTGCACTTACTCTCTCCAGGAGGGGAGTTGGACGTCCTAAATCAGGGCCGCAGGCTTCCACCAGCACAGAAGGGGGAGCTGCCAGGCCTTCCTAAGGCACAGCATCACCTCTGCCATGTTCTGTGGTTAAAACAGGTCTCAGGAGCAGCCTAGAATCCAGGGGAGAAGACTGTGTGAGGCATTTGGACCTGGAGGCATGGCGGATCGGGGAGCACCATTTAAGGGCCATCCCAGACGAGGCTAGACTGGCGAGGGGTCAGGTGGGCTGGTCGGGGGAGGCCTGCCAGAAGCAATGACGTCTAGCTGAGGCCCGCCTGGCCGTGTGGAGCCAGCCAGGTGAAGATCAGGGGGATGAGCGCTCAGTTCAGGACAGTCTGGCTTTCTCTACCGTAATGCCCTCCATGCCTTCTGCTTCCCAGGACAGAGCTGGTTGCAGGCACCCTGTTGGGCGGGGGTGGAGGAAATGAGGTGCCTCCAGCTCAGGGAGCTGGTCACCACTCGGCGGGGAGGGACCAGCTGAATGGCTTGGGGACCTTTTCCCAGACTGCGTCAGGGGTGCCTCTGGAGGACAGATGCCGAGTCCCTGGCCCTTTGCACAGAATGAATGGAATACGGGGATTCATCTCTGAAGAGGCTCCTCATGGCTTTTGGTGGTACCACTGGTGTCGGGAGTGGTTAGTTTGCTTCTTGGGAGGGGATGCCCATGTGGAGGTCTTAGGAGTTGTTGTCAAATGTCAAGTGTCTTGTCAGTATCTGAAAACAGCCCTTAGGATTTTGTTTTGTTTTGAACAATACAGATAGAATCAGGAAGGATTGCACCAGTCCTTTCTCAGAATGTGGCCCGCAGGCCAACTGTCCCCAAGTCGCTGGTGAGCTTGCTAAAATGCGGATTCTCAGTCCCAGTCCCAGATGGGCTGATGGGACCCTGTGAGAGATGGGCTCCAAGAATAGACATTTTATAAGTGCTCCCCAATGATTCATGTGTTCATAAAATCTCAAGGAGTATTGCTTTAAACCCTCTGTGACCCAGATGGAGTTACAGCTGAATTGCTTGGAAATGAAATATAGAGTCATTCTTTGAAGTCCAGCTGAAATGTCACCTCCTCCAAGAAGCCGTCCAGATTTACTTGGAGTCAACCTGTTCATATGTGTCCTGGGATACTTAGAATACATCATTAAGATGGTCTGGCTGGGGTGTCTGGGTTGCTCAGTGGGTTGGGCATCTGCCTTCAGCTCAGGCCTTGATCTCAGGGTCCTGGGATCAAATCCTTCGTGGGCCCCTCTGCTTAGCAGAGGGCCTGCTTCTCCCTCTCCCCCGCTCCTCTCCCCTGCTTGTGTGCTCTCTCTCTCTCTCTCTTTCTCTCTCTCTGTCAAATAAATAAGTAAAAATATTAAAAAAAAAAAAGACCTTGTTATACATTCTTTGCTCCTGGCAAACTGAGAGCTACTGATTATGGGAACAACTTTTAGTTGGGTTTCTGTTCTTAGTGCTTGGCACACAATAGGTAGAGTAAGTGCTTGTAGTGAATGAATAAATGAACGGAGGGAGCCCTAAGCCTCACCTGGTCCAATCCTCTCCTCTCACAAGCACCTGCAAGGAGAGGCGGCTGGCTCCAGACACAAGGCGAGTAGAGTAGAGCTAGAACTGGTGCTTAGGCTCCCTGGCTTCTCATCCAGTGCTCATTTCTTCCACCGGGGCCAATTTCTTCCTTCAGGGGACAGACATACCGATTCCACTCAGAAGTTAATCCAGAGTTTCTGCACCTTTCCCCCAATTCACTGTACATTTGATCCAGATTCTTCTTTGCTATCCCCACTCAGGCCTGACCTGGGGACAGGGCTGGGACTATTGCTAGAAGAGCTCTGAGGAGCACCCCAAGGCCCTGGGCCCCAACTTCAGCAGGACAGAGATTTACTTTGCTCCCCTCCACTTTCCTTCAGTTCATAGCCTGCAAACCCCATTTGGGGTGCACCCATCTGGGCCTCCTCCAGATGAATGCAAATGACTGCTTAGGGCACCTCCCCCTTCATTATGGGCAGCAAAGGGCTCAGGGTGGGATTTGCATATTGCTAATTACTGTTGATTCCAACTCCAGAGAAAATCATTGATCCATTTATAACTTACAGTAATTTGGAAAGCAATTACCTTCTGGCATCTCCTTGCTTGCTAAAAATGTGTCATTATTTTTTTCTCTGCTTTTTTGAAAGAAAAAAAAATGTGTCTGGGCATTATCCATGAAGGTCCAGCCTCTCTGTGTGCCTGAAAGAGGTACATACAATTTTGGAGGGCTAGAACGGCAACCAAAATATCTAAATCTCATCCAGTTCCCATGCATATAGGTGCAATCAGGCTTTGGTGGAACTGGAAACATCTTTGTGTGGCACATGCAATTACCACAGATGCCGTGGGTATCTGCTGAATCTGGGCTCTTTCTCCTCTCATTGTATGGTATAGTGATGGTGGGTACAGCCTCTGGAAGCAGGTTGTTCTTTTTTTTTTTTTTTTTAAGATTTCATTTATCTGTTTGACAGACCGAGATCACAAGTGGGCAGAGAGGCAGGCAGAGAGAGAGGAGGAAGCAGGCTCCCCGCTGAGCAGACAGCCTGATGCGGGGCTCGATCCCAGGACCCTGGGATCATGCCCTGAGCTGAAAGCAGAGGCTTCAACCCACTGAGCCACCCAGGTGCCCCTGGAAGCAGGTTGTTCTATTTGGAATTCGAGATCTCCTCTTTACTAACTTTGAGACTTTAGACAGATAACTTGTTTTTGTACCTGATGTTTTTCATGTGTGAAGTAGAAAGGCTAGCAGTGCCTCCACCCCAGATTTGATACAAAGATCAAATGAGACGATGTGGATGGAGTGAGCCTAGGAAATGGTAAATTTAAATTAATGTTAGCGATTACCTTTCCTTGGTATTCATCAACTTCTTCCAAACTCCTGCCAATGTTGATATTTTGACCTCTTCCTAGAAATCATGGCATCTAGGATGGTGAATCCTTTCCAGAAGGTTTTCAATGGACTTTGCCCAGACCCATCAGGGGAATCACTATAGATAGCCGTTATAGTCTCACAAAGTGTATTTCTAAAATAATAGAACTTGAAAGTCCAGATGATCCCTTGAGCTACAGAACGGCTGCAGAGTGGATGCCGCATTGGCAGGCATGAAATCAACATGAATTTTGTGGCATATCTTCATCAGAGCTCTCGGGTGACCAGGTGCGTTGTCAATGAGCAGTAACACTTGGAAATAAGTCTTTGCTGAGCCATAGTCCTCAACAGTTAACTTAAAATATTCAGTAAACCATGTGGTAAACAGATGTGCTGTCATCCAGGCTTTGCTGTTCGTTTTATAGCGCACGGGCAGAATAGATTTAGCATAACTCCTAAGGGCCCTAGGATTTTCAGAATGGTCAAAGAGCATTGGCTTCAGCTTGAAGTCTCCAGCTGCATTAGTCCCTAACGAGAGAGTCAGCCTGTCCTTCGGAGCTTTGAAACCCAGCACTGACTTCTCCTCTGTAGCTATGCAAGTCCTAGATGGCATCTTCTCTAATAGAAGGCTGTTTCGTCCGCATGGAAAATCTGCTGTTGAGTGCAGCCACCTTCGAGAATGATCTTAGCTGGATCTTCTGCATGCCTCGCTACAAGCTTCTACAGCAGCCCCTCCCGCTTCCCCTTGCACGTTTATGCTGTGCTGACGGCTTCTCTCCTCAAGCCTCATGAACCCGCCTCTGCTAGCTTCAAGCTTTTCTTCTCCAGCTTCCTCACCTCCCTCAGCCTTCCCAGAACTGAAGAGCCAGGGTCTTGCTCTAGCTGAGGCTTTGGTTTAAGGGAATGTTGTGGCTGGTTTGATCATCTGTCCAGACCAAACTGTCTCCGTCTCTGCCATCAGACTGTTTTGTTTTCTTATCATTCGCGTGCTCGCTGGAGGAGCACTTGTAATTTCCCTCAAGACCTTTTTATTCACAGCTCGACCAACTGTTTGTCCAAGAGGCCTCACGTCCACACTGTCTCAGCTTTCGCCAGGCCTTCCTCACTGAGCCTAATCATGTTTAGCTCTTGATTTAAAGTAAAAGACCTGCGACTCTTCCTTTCACTTGAACACCTAGAGGCCATTGCAGGGTTATTAATCGACCTAATTTTAATATTGTTGTATCTCAGGGAATAGGGCGGCCTGAGGGGGAGAAGCAGGGGAGTGGCTGGAGTCCAAACGCCTACTTCATCGATGGAGTTCTCTAACTCATATGGGCGCGGTTCACCGTGTCCCACAATTACAATAGTAACATCAACGATCACAGCTCTCAGACCATCATGACCAATATAATAATAGGGAAAGCTTGGAAATATTTCAAAATGTGGTACAGAGACGTGAAGTGAGCAAATGCTTTTAGAAAAATGGTGCCGAAGGACTTGATCAATGCATGGTTGCCCCAAACCTTCAATTAAAAAAAAAAAATGCAGCATCTGCGAAGTTCAATAACGTGAAATGCAATCCACGAGGCACGCTCGTGGGATATAGAGCCCTCTGGACCATCTGCCACCAGGTCTCAGACAGCCACCAGGGGTCTCGGGTGGTATCCTCTGCGGGTAAGGAGGCACCGCCATAGCTTCTGAATGAACTGGAAATAGAGCTGTTTCTTGCTAGCAAGGAACTGCAGCAAGAGAAGGTACGAGGCAATGAAACCGGCTCGGTTTCTCCAGGCTTAACGCCGCGCTCAATTGTCTTTAATTTTCCTGTCAGAGCAGACAGTTTAAGTATCCTGTCTCGTTCGCCCACCGCCCGCATGGCCCGGCCAGCGACACTTGTGCCGCAGTTAGGTAGGTTTTAGCTGGAGCGCTTTTGTTTCTTTTCTTTCCTTAAAAGAGCCAAGTAAAGAGTAAACATGTTATTTCTTCTTTTTTTCCATTTAAGTAAATATCTCTCTTTCATTTCCAAAAAGCTCCTCACTCTGGTGGGTTTGCATCCTGGCATTTGTTCTATCAGCTCAAAACCCGCGTGCCTTCGGAAGGGGCGTTGGGAAATCGGCTCTGCCTCTCCCACTCTGCCTGAACCCTCAGCTGGTACGACTAAAAGCCATTTCGGCATAAAAATGCAATCATCTTTTGGTCCCACGCATAGCTGGGAGAATGCTTGGTTGTTAAAATGCAACTGGTTAATTTGTATTATGCGGTTTCATTCCTTTCTCTGTCGACGAAGGCGCTTCTCTCTACCGACAGCGCTGCCCAAACGTGGAAATGTTCTGTGTCTGCGCTAATACCGCAGGGCGAGCCGCAGGTGAGCGCTTGAAACATGGCTTGTGCAACGGAAGGGCTGAACTTTAAACTTCACTTAATTTTTAGTTAAATTAAAATTAGAAAGAACCACGTGTGGCTGCTGGTCACCACTGTGGACAGTGCAGGTCTGTGAACAAGATCACTCCTGGTTAGAAGGGACGGAGCTGCTCTGTAGAACCCTGGGACACCTGATAAGGATTTCTGTGTTTCCACTGGGGGGGGGGGCGAGAAGGAGGGGTGTCACTGGCATCCCTCAAGGCCTCCTTGAACTGCTTCAGACCCCCCCCTTCTACGAAGGGTACTCATTGTTCTCTGCTCAGTGGTCTCTGAGCACATCTGGCCATTGGGGACCCAAACACATCTGGAGGCGAGTGGTAGGTCTGCTGAGCCATAGGTGGGGAGTGCTAGAACCGGCTGTTCAAATCCCTGGGGTCACAGGATGTTTGAGCACCTTCCTTAGCCACTCAGGTTTCTTCCTCTGGAACACAGGCCTGCTGATGAGTTGCAGGGAAAGTAATAGACCAAAGCGGTCTTAGCTTTTGCCTTCCAGGCTTGACAGTCTTCCCTAACCAGGGAGCCGGTATCATGAGGAGGAATCCAACCGCGAAAGTAGACATGACTGTGAGTTTTCACAGGGCTGGACTTTTAATGCAACACGATGGAGAAGCTTCAGGCCAGAGGGATAGTGAGGCAACTCGGAGCAGAGGAACAGCAGGAAGTAGCTGTCCTGCTCTAGGCTGGAGGGTCAGAGGGAAGAGGTGGTCTTACCAGAGCCCAGGGGTGGGGACAGGCCTGTCATCAGGTGGAAATTGGAGCCATGGGGCAGGTGTTTCTGATGGGAGAGGGAGCCAGTTAGGAGAAGCGTCTGTTGTCCTAGACACTTCCTGGGAGACAGAAGGAAGGGGAGAGAGATTTTGACTTCTTCCTTTTGCCCACCCTCTGGCTTCCTACTAATGCGTCCCGTATCAGCCAAGAAGCCAGCTGATAGGGGAACCTGGGAGCAGCCCGTCCAAGGTCTCTGGTCTTCGAGAACAGAGCAGGGAAGGGGAGAGGATGGTCTGTAGTCTCCGTGTGTGTGTGTTTTAAATAACACGAGCCTCTGTGTCCCCAGCACAGTTACAGAGGGCAAGAACCACCCATGTCTATGTTTCCCCTGCCCCAGTCTTCCCTTCCCTAGCACCGCCCACCTCCACCCCAGCGCCCGGGTCAGAGCACAGCTGGAGTGAGGGTCAGTGGTATTGATGGGGTATAGACCTCTTAGAAAGAAGCCGAGGAGTGGAGTTCACGATTCATGGTGGTGATGGTTTGAATGGAGTTATGTTTTTGTCATGAATTACTGTTTTTTAGTTTTACTTAAATTAAAAAAATTTTGCCACAATTTAAAAAGCACAACATACATTTTAACTATTTTAAAGTTCAGGGTCATTAAGTGCATTTGCTTTGTTGTGCAGCCAATCTCCAGAACTCTTTTCGTCTTGCAAAACCCACGCTCCCTGTCCTAGCCCCTGGCCACCAACATTCTCGTTTGTTGCCATGAGTCTGACTATTCTAGAAAGTTCTGAACTTGATGATTTCTCAAGTGATTGCCATTCTGGAGACTCTGCGATTTGATCTTAAAAAAATCTGTGTAGTAGAATGTGCTTTCGATTTAGAACAAAACAAAGGAGAGCATCTGGGTAGGATTGCTGTGGCTGGCCTGTTTCCCTTCTGACATGTGGAAGGGACAGAATTTCAGGAAAGCCTGTGCTAGGGGCTGGGTCATTGCCGAGATCCTGCCTCTAGAGAAGAGATGACAGGATGGGGGCTATGAGGAATTTAGCTGAGAGTATTTGGAGTGAAAAGTCAAAGGCAAGGCTGTCTCCCCCGACACGGGTCTTTCTGGTCCACATCAGGCTTCAGGCACAGGCAGGCCTGTCCCTCAGGGGCTCTATCATGTCTGAAGAGCCTGGGACTGGTTGAGTTCTGCTGGTCTAGCCCTATCACTGCACAGGCGGGAAACTGTGGCCGACCTGAGGTGTCCCAGCCCCCTGATGGCAGAGGCAGGACCAGAACCAAGCACGTAGCAGCCGAAGGAAGACAGGCCAGCTGCTGTGGAGGACAGTCCACTATTATGGAAACTCTGGGCAACCTCTCTCTGCTAGTCTGGACTGACGCTTTCAGATACCTTGTTCATTTTGACCTATTTATTGGGAATTTGCAATCAGATGAACCTGGAACCCATAGACCGTGTTGAGAAACAGCGTGAAATAAGTCACACAGGTTGGTAGGTAGTTGGTGTAAGTAGAATATACTGGCTTAAAGAGGATTCAGAGCCAGACTGCTCTGCCTGGGGTAAAACCCGACTCCACGGATCACTAGCCCCTCTGACCTTGAGTAGGTACCATAATCTCACTGAGCTACTTTCCTCATCCGTACAATGGGGATTTTAACGACCCCAACCACCTGCTACTTAGTGTTGTTCTGAGGATTGGATGAGATTGTGCACAACGCCTGGCCCATGACGAGTGCCCATTGCAAGTATTAAGTAGGGTGATTATGCATTAAGGGGGACTTATTATTTTGACTGGCCAGCTAATTGTGGAGTTGCAACAATTTGCCTCATTTAATGTATCACCGTCAGCTGGTTTCCTTGTGGAAAATGCGTATTAGAATATGCAAATTTGCACCATGTACCATCTCTTTCCCCCTCCATAACTTTCTGAGATCCTAAGGGGTTTTAAACAATTACCAGGCATTTATTAAGTGCCTCTTACATGCTTGGCTCCATGTTGAGAATCGATCCATGAAGTAAGAGTAAGGGAAGACTTGGTTCTTGACTTAAAGGAACTTGAACTTCCTGGGGCACCCAACGGCAGTGAGAATATGTGAACTGTTCTACCCTGGGGGGAGTACGTGTTAGCAGTTCAGCGTGGGTGGTGTTGGGGGCCCAAATCCTTCCATTAACTTTTTAAAAAATAATCTGATTTGGGCTCCTGGGTGGCTCAGTGGGTTAAGCTGCTGCCTTCGGCTCGGGTCATGATCTCAGAGTCCTGGGATCGAGTCCTGCATAGGGCTCTCTGCTCAGCAGGGAGCCTGCTTCTCTCTCTCTCTCTGCCTGCCTCTCTGTCTACTGTGATCTCTCTCTGTCAAATAAATAAATAAAATCTTTAAAAAAAATAATCTGATTTTAAAACAGTTTCAGATTTACAAAAAAAACTGCAAAGACAGTAAGAGTTCCTGCAGACCCCACACAGTTTTCCTATCGGTGTGTCTTGTATTACTGAGGTGTATTTGTCCTGAGCAATGAGCCAGTGTTGATACCCAGACTTTGTTCAGAGTTCCTTATTTTTTTTGCCTAATGCCCTTGTTCTGATCCAGGATCCCACTGAGGATACCCCATCCCATTTAGTCATTGGGTTTCCTCAGCTCCTCTTGGTTGTGGCAATTTTTCAGACTTCGGTTGTTTTTGATAACTTTGGCAGTATTAAGGGGTACCATTCAGGTGTTTCAGACATTGTCCTTTGGGGGAGAAACTGGGGAAAGATGCCCTCTCTGATGGGCTGAGGTTAAAACATGAATGGAGGAGAGAGACAGTTTTGCCTTCCCTGCAGGGTAGTCAGAAGGTTGCAAAGGCCAGAAGAGGAAACGGATGGGTTGGGGGGAGGGGAGGCTGAAGAATCAGGAGAGCCTTATGGGGGGATGGGCTGTGGGTTGGCCAGAGTTAAGGCGGTGGAAGGAAGCACTAAAAGGACCATGCCAGCGTTTCCCCAAAGACAGAGCCTGTTTTCCTACACGATTTTAGCAACCATGTCCTTGGGCTTGCAATGGCATTGGGCTGCCTCATACTGAACTTGGCAGAAATGTTTGTGTCTCCAGGGTGGGTGGAAGAGGAGGTTGCTGGCTGGGCCCCATGTAGGCTGCACCAGGCCTGACGTGACCTCTTGAGGGCTCAGAGGGAGCTCAGGGGGACAGGCTGCCCAGTGCCTGCCAAGCAATGGTATTAATTAGGAGGCTGAGAGCACTGGCAGAAATGTTTGAGACATGACACTGATTTGGTTTTATATTATTTAATTACACAATATAAGCAAGTGAGAAAACTAACCAACCTTCCCCTTGAGACATAGGGTGCAGCTTAGCAGTAATAACTAAGCCCGTGGAGGAGGAAAGGAGGTAAAGATTCAGGGTGAACTTGAAGGGACCAGGAGGCCAGAGAAGTGCCCCCAGAATAAGGTCATCCTGTCCATGCATCCATGTGTCCATGCATGCACCCAGCCAGCCAGCCAGCCGGCCAGGCATCATTCCAACCATTCACCCATCCTCCAGCCATCCATTATCCATTCCCCCCACCAGCCACCCATCATCCATCCGTCTGTCTGTCCGTCCATCCATCCATCCGTCATCCCCTATATGTGTAGGCAACGGCAGACCACGTCCTCAGTACACACTGAGTCAGTCCTCCCTTGGCCAATCCAGTGGACTGACTTTTCCGACCCACAGGCCCCTTCCCACCTCCATGATCGGCCGGTTAAACACCTCTTGCTTGAGTCTGCACCCTGTGCTGGTCCTCTACCAGATCCCAGAGGGGATCAACAGTAAGCATAAAGGCAGCTTCGCCCTCTCGACTCTGTCCCTATAATTAAGGAGCCAGCACATCCACGCTGAAAAGAATATGAAAATATTTGATGGCACAACAGAGGTTTGTGCACAGTAAGCTATAGTCGCAGAGCCTCGGAGGTAGAGGGTAGACAGCTGAGCTCTCCATGTAGAGGTGAGCCGTGAAAGAGTCACGAGAGGGAGGGAAATAACGTTCTGCTGTGACTGTTAATATCCACATTTTACGGATGAGGCAGTGGAGGCACAGTGAGAGGAGAACAACATGCCTCATGCCACAAGGGCTGGTTTGGGGCCCAGAGACTCAGCCCGCAGAGCTCCTATTGGGTCCACCACTCTGGCTCCCTGGCCACCGGTGGCAGGGAGGCCCTGGTCACTCCCCCTGGTGATTCCCTCCCTCTCCGCACCCCTTGGAGTGTCCATGACCACGACAAAGTGCTCAGTAAGTGTTTGTTCTACTATGGACTAAGATGCCATTTCCGAGTTGTTTGTGATCCCACCTGACCGATATTTGATATCCATTTCCTAACACCCACCCTTTTGCAGCAAAGAGGAAATGGGTGGGGTGGGAATATTGGGGCTATCATTATTTTGGTGGCTCTCTGAGAGAAAGCAGAGTCCTTTAACTGCAAGATAGTCATCCTTCCCACAGCCGAGCGCCCTGTGGAGCCTGTGAGAGCTCTGAGCTGTCTGCCGTGACCCGCGTGTCCTGGTTTCATAGGTAGGTAAACTGAGTCTCCCAGAGGTGGTGGCCTGAGTCCAGATTTGCTCTTCTTCTGGCCCAGTCCCTGCCCACTGGGGTGTAAGTGTCCCTGCTAAGCGATGCTTCCCTGGGGCCAGGGGCCCTCAGAAACCACTCTGAGCCTTCTCTGGCCTCCATGGCAAGCCCCGTCTGACCCCAGAAGGGAGAGAATGTCTCTGCTACAGGCGTGACATAAAATAATGTCGGTTGTCTTAGCGAGAAGAGACAAATAAGTCACTCGGAAGAGTTTTTTACAGGTCAGCAGGTTTGGGACTCAGATACATTAATATGGAAAATTGCTTTTCCTTCTGAGCGGGGGCTGGGGGTAGTAGGTGGGGCACCGGGCTCGGGCTTCCCTGTCCAAGGGGCAGGACGGGACCGCAGCCCCTGTGGGAGCCCTGAAGCCCATGTCAACATGACCACAGGGAACGGAAGAGTGATAAGAAGGAGTGAAAGTTTTGGGGTCCGAGGCCCCCAGCACTTTCCCTGCAGGCCATCTGGAAACTGTGTGGAGAGGCTGAGGGTCAGGCCCCAACTATCCCAGTGTCAAAGCTGGGCTTGGCCATAGGGGAGCTGTATGAGGTTGGGCAGGGTGCCACGTGTGACAGTGTGTGCCTCCAAGGATTGCTCAGGGACTGTGACAGCACGGGGCAACCATGGTGCTTGCTTAACCCGGTGCCTGCCCCGGGGAGCGCTGGCAGTAAGGAATGCACCCATTGTTGTTAACAAATGCAACCTGGTTTGCCCCTTCGCTATGGCTCCCTGCACTGGGTCCCCCTTGGTTAGCTCCCAATTTACCTCTCCAAGGACCCCTGCCCAAAGATGTCTGTGCCTCCAGGAGCTGGGAGTGCAGAAATCCAAGCCTCCCGCTCTGGAATGGACAACAGGTGAGCCCTCCCTCAGGCCCATGCCGGCGGTCTCAGGATGAGGCCCCCGACTGTGGGGTCATTCGGACGGAGGGGCCGGGTGGGGGGTGGGGGAAGAAGGCGAAGAAAGACGGGTGCAAAATCATTCTGTTAACAAGCCAACAGCTTCGTCTGCCATCTTGTTGAAGAAATGTATTCGTTTCTGGGCTTTGCGAAAGGAGGGAGACTTACAATTGTGGCCACAGGGATGACAGTGCCCATTCGCTGGGCATTGCACAAGCACCCTGTTCCAGTGCCTGTCCCCACAGTTCCATAGGGTCAGCACTCTTGTCGTTTCTCTTTCTCCGGGTGGGGAACTGAAGTACAGAGAGGTTAACTGAGCACCTTGTGGGATTCTTACCAGCTAAATGGAGAGTCAGAATTTGGACCCAGGCAGCCTGGCTCTTTACAACATATCCCACTGCTTTGCTCTCAGGATGCTTACTGATGCATCCTGGTTTTTAAGGAAGGGAAATCACAGTTCAGAGAGGCAAAGACACCTTCCCTAGGACACAGAGCTGCATCAGGACCCTGGTTGCCCATTTCTAGCTTGGCCTAGTTCTGTTTCAGAATCCGAATGGTCTCCTGGGGTCCACCAGCCCCCAGGGAGAGGGAGTGTGGGGCTGTCCTCAGGCAGGGCCTGCAGGGAGGGGCCGACCCTAGCGGCCAAGCTTGCTGCGGCTGAAGATGGAGGGGCTCAGATGAGGGTCCCGGCACCGAGCCTGGGCGTCCTGCCAGAGCCGCCGACACCCAGTTGCATTTGTCATCTGCTCCCTTCGCCTGATTTAATACAATCTTAAATAATACGGGGCATGGGGCAAGGGGGGGATGAGGAAGGAACAGCTCAGCCAAGAGTAGGTGTAACAATCTTATCAAGCCTGGTGTTTCCCCTTTGCTGTTTGAGAAGCAATTTCTCCTCTGATGTAAACATTTTTTTTTTTTTTTTGGATGATGATTCTGGGCTGAGCAGCACCAGGGGCTGCTGCTTGGCGCTTTCCTCCAGCCCCCTCTGGTCCTCAGATGCAGGCAGAATGGGGCCTGTAACCATGGCAATTCTCTAATGTTCTCTCTCCATAAACCATAAACATAGGGGGAGTCTCCATTACGGCTTTTTCAAGGAGAAAACAAAGCTTTCCCCTGACTGGGGCAGGGCAGGCTGGCAGGGAGAGGGGTGGAGAGGAGATGATGAGAGGCTTTAAATTTTTTTTTCTTGTCATAGAGATGAATTGCCTCAAAATTAGCTCAGTCCAAACCACGGTTTCAGTAATTAAACAAAACACAGCCAGGGTCAGGCACAAAACTTGTGCTCCTTAAATATTCTTTGAAGGGATGAAGGGAAGGAGGGAGAGAGGAGGTAGGGGGCAAGGATTTGGGGAACAGTGAGGAAGGATGTTGGACAATGAAGGGGTATAAAGTGCTGCCGACTTGTCTAACAGACTTCTTGGAAGGGGTAGATGATGTATAGATTGTCCTACCTGCAGGCTGGGGGGATGTCTTGCCTTCCTTGCCCAGCCTTCCTATGCTGGGCACATGGTCTCTGGAGGTGGGGGGTCAGCATCAATAAGTATTTGTTGAAGAAATGAGGGAAGGAGGGGATCAAGTTTTTAACTCCTTGGAGGTAGTCCTAATTGTACTGAGGTTGTAAATAGAGTAGAAGCTATGAAATCTTGCTCTAAAAGCTATGAATTCCTGCTCACTAAAAACATATGTCTCATATGCCATTCAGGGTGTTTATGGACTCACCCCTGGCCATACCTGCACCCCAAAGGGAGAATTCCTGGCCACATTAACCTCTAAGTGCCCTTGAGCATTTGTTAGGTTGGATCATCAGTGAGAGAAGGGTCTACCGGGCTGCCTCGGTTTCCTCAATGTGACTGAGAATAGGCAAAAGTTGCCGAAGAGGCAACTTTACTTTCAGGTTTTTTTTTAGAGATTTTATTTATTTGAGGGAGAGAGAGCATGCACATGCATGAGAGAGAGCAAGCACTGGCAAGGGGGAGAGGGAGAGGGAGAAGTAGGCTCCCCGCTGAGTAGGGAGCTAGACACAGGCTTCCATCCCAGGTCGCTGGGATCAGGACCTGAGCCAAAGGCAGATGCTTAACCAACTGAGCCACCCAGGTCCCCTGCTCTTAATTGCTAAGTTCTGGGAAGATAAACAGGTTCGCCAGAATGCTTTGGATCTAGGGACCTCAAGAGAAATTCCACTCCAGACACCTGTGCTCAGAGAGAGAATTCCTCTTCCAGGAAGTCTCGGAATGTGGACCTTGAGCTGAAGTCCGTTGGCATTTCTCTTGTCCTTAAAGCTGCCACATTCATCCTCTCCCTGCTTTGTGTGGTTGGGTACCACAAACTTGTCCTGCTGATTCCTCCTAATCACAAGCCATGCACCTATCCGCCTCTGTGCTGAAGGGAAGACTGGCTCTTGTTCAACCTGGTGTCCTCAGGGCTTCGTGGCATGGGGATCCCAATTAGGTGACCCACGAATCCTCTACAGCACTCTCCTTCTGGCAATCTAGAACCCTCTGTGTCTTTGCGATCCACTATTATGAAAGCAATTTACAATCCAAAAGAATACAATGTTAGATATCATGGCTCATCTTGAATTTCTTCCCCTTGGCTTGAGAGCTAAGAGTTCTTTCCTTTTTTACCCAACAAAAGCATTCTTGTACCTAAAGTGTTTCCTCCCCTGCAAAGTATTCCAGAATGTGTTACTTCCTCCACTGTTCCCCAGCTCTTTGCTTCATATTCAAATGTCACCTTTTTATGGACTCACTTGTTTCCTTTATTGTAAATTCCTGGAGGGTGGAGACTGGATCCAATTCAACTTGGTATCCCATCGTGCTTTGCATGTAGCAGAAACTCAGCAAATGGGGGACCTGGTGAACAGCAGGAAAGCAGTTGGTTCCTTAGGACGAGGGGTGGGCTTCCCCCTCTCCAGGTCCATGCCCTGTGCTGTGTCACTTTGCCGTTCCTTCCACCAAGCTGGATCACCTGTCCCTGCCCTTCCATGTTAGGCTTCGCCAGTGGGATGTGAGCAGACCAGATGTGAGCAGAGGCTTGGGATGTGCTTCTGCACTTGGTCTGCCCTCTTGTGCCTCGACCATCACCTGACCCGACTGGGCGCCACGATGAGGATGGGAAAGGCATGGAACCGAGCTGCCTAGCCCGCATGCAAACCTGTGAGTGAAAGATCTGCGTCATTGCTGCCACTGGGATCCAGAGGATGTTCGTTATGCAGCAACAGCTTTTTAATACAATTGCTAACCTAAAATACGGGCTGAGAAACACAGAAGGCCTTGAGGTGTTCGTTCTTTTTAAGGGATGGCATGGACTTTTTAGGACAAAAAAAAAAAAAAAAAAGGAACATTGAGTAGCGACATGAAGACCTGGTTGGTTACTCCCCCAGGGGAAGACTTGCTGGGAGGAGGGGGAGGGGTATGGTTTCCCGAAAACATCTTCCTTTCTAAGCCAAGCCTGTTGCTCTTAAAACCTGAATGATGACAGCTTTTGTGGGTGAAAAAAAAAGAAACCAGGCTTCTTTGAAAAGCGGCCCATTTCGCCCATCGTTACAAAAGGTGTTGTTTACTGTTGCAGACTCTGTGAGTGACTCTGTAGCCTGAAGTGATGTCCACGTGTGTGCACGAGGGTGTGGTTTTCAGACAGAGTCTGACTTCGATGCCTTTTAGAAAATGGGGCTGCTCCATCATTCTGTCACGGGGTTCCCTGACTGGCTCATTGAATTATGAGCAGCATTAGGGATGGGCCATGAGAGGTGAGGGAGCCTAATCTGGCTTCTACCCTTTCCTGTGGCTTGGGGGTTTTCACACAATGAGCTGTCTTCAAAACCCACCAGTGCAGAGCGTAGCTATGGCCCAACTTCCCAGCCCCTTCGAACTCACAGCAGGTCTCCAAGGAACCGGAGCATGGTGCTGGAGAAAGGGATGGGGGCCCAAAACTCATCCTGCAGAACTTTGTGGTGACCCACAGCTGGGACAGTGGTTTTCACTTAATAAACCTTGGCTGATCATTTACTATGTGGCAAGCACTTCTGGGCACCAAAATAACCCCTTGCTCCCTGCTCTCTTGGAGAATGTGATCCAGTGGGAAGATAGACATTGATAAATATTCATACAAATAGATGTAAATTTGTAAATGTGACAGGTGCTACACATGGGAGCTACTCGGGCTATGAGAACTAATAATAGAAGTATTTGACTTTGGAACATCAGAGATGGGAGATGATTTCTGAAGCAGCTTAAAAATCTGTCTCATCAGGGTCCTAGCTACTCCATATGAAGCCATTGTGCAAATTAGGAAAAGACTTCCCAGCTCCCAGAAGCCCTTGCGTGTGAACAACCCACAGGAGTGTGCACAGTCGTCCTGCCACTCAACCCTATCCTCCATTTGACCTCAATCCACAGCCATGCTCCCACAGCCCTGAGATGCGGGCCTGGACCTGCCTCCCTGCCTCGAGTAGCCAGGGCATCCCGAGCCCCACGTGTTAGACACCAAAGGCGGAGTTCTGTTCCATGTGCAGGGGATAAAAGATAATATTGTAAGAGCGTCACCTTCTCTTGTACAGAACTAGAAGCTTTTCCATTCTGATTATAATAGAGCTGACATTCTGATGAGTGGAAAACATACTTTCGGTGGTTTGATCTGGGCTCTTTCTCATTTCTCTTCTTCCTGCCCTGTCCAAATTGATGCTGGGAAGTATGGGGGACTCTCTCAAAGGATCAGAGTAGTTTTCAGACCTTCATGGTTTCCATGATGTCACTAGCCCACCTGATCACAGCTCATCTTGCTGGCACCCGGGGAGGCGGAGGGCAGAGGCTGGTAGAGTTCCCGGGTTCTGGAGCCAGTAGAGATCCTGACTTGGCCTCCCCTTAGCTCTTCCTACCACGGCACACTGAGTCCCTGCCAAGCCCTCCATCTGCCCCAGCCCAGCTGGTCTATTTCCAGCCTTTGCAGTCTTTCACCTCTGCCTCAGTGGGCCCCACAGAAAGCCAAATAATTCTTGACTTGGAACCTGTGCCACATGCAAACTGAGAGGCTTGGGAGGCAGCTCCCAGTGGGTTCCCTCAGCTCAGAGAGAGTGCATCTGCGTTCCACGGGGTTCCCTGCACAGTGCTCTCTTACCTGCATCCCCCACATAAACCCACTGACTCCACAGCATTGCTGTCAAAGTCCTAACATGGGGTGTGTCCAGCTTGCAATGGCCTGGGGACCTGGCTTCCTGCTTCTAATCTCCTCCCTCCTGACCCAGCCTTCCATACTGCGGTCACTTTCTTGATCATAAAACAAAGCTCTGGTTATAACATCTCCTGTTCAAAAACTTTCAGCAGCTCTTCACTGCCTCCTAATTAAGCCCAAACTTTTCAACACGCGGCTAACAAGGTCTTCGCTCCTGGCCCTAACTCACCTCACCGACTTTGCCTCTCGTTCCACTGCCCCTGCATTCTTGGTGCTGGACCCCGGACCTCCCGGCGGTCCCCAGACACACCAGCAACTTTCATATGCTGTGCCTTTGCTCTCCCTGTGTCTCTCACCTGGGGTTCCCTTTCTCCATGCTGCCTGGAGACATACTTCATTCCTTTCACCCCTCGATTCAGATGCTCTCTTTACTAGGAAGCCTTCCTTAACCGCTTTCCCCCCCATGGGAATTAGCATATTGCTTCTGTGTGCAACAGCCCATGTCCCTTCATTTCTTTTCCTGGCTGTTTTTCTTTCTAGGTTGACAACCTTGATTCCTCGAGGTCTGGCAAAGGCTCTTGGTCCTCTTTGTCGATGTCCTTGGGGGTTGGCAGTGTCTCTCTACACTGGGGCCTCCATAAACCATCATTGCTGTCAAATCCATAGGCCAGAGAAGGTGTTGTCCTTGCCCTGGAGGTACTGATTTTCTGGATGAGGAACCATCACGGGAACATGAAATGTCGTGAAAGCAATGCTGACCAATGACTCAGCAATGCTGGGAATGTCAAAGGGTGTAGCCGTTATGGAAAAGTTGGGCAAATTCCTCAAAAAATTAAACAGAATTATCATACGGCCCAGCAATCCCACTTCTGGGCACATATCTAAAAAAATGGAAAGCAGAACCCTGAACTGCATTCTGTACCCTTGTTCCTAGCACCATCATTCACAATACCCAAAAGGTGGAAGCAACCTAGGTGTCCATCTATGGAGGAATGCAAAGCCGAAGTGTGGCTTATACGTATAGTGAAATCTAGTCCGTCTTAAAAAAAAAAAAAAAAAGAAATCCGATACGCGTTACAAGCTACATGCATCTTGAAGAATTTATGCTAGGTGAAATAAGCCAGTCACAAAAAGATTAATGTTTATGATTCCACTTCTGTGAGGTACCTGGAGTTGTCCAAATAATAGACACAGGAAGTGGGGTGGTGGTTGGCAGAGTCTGGAGGAGGACAAGTGGGGGAGGGGAAGACTGGAGGGAGAACAGGTGGGGGAGGCGCAGACTGGAGGGAGTGTTAGTGTTTAATGGGGGCAGAATTTCAGTTTAAAATTTTTGGAGAGGGAAAGTACTGGAGATAGTTACACAACGATGTAAATATACCTTAGTGCCCCTGAACTGTACACTTAAAAATGACCAATTTGGTAGATTTTATGTTATGCATATTTCACCACAGTAAAAAAAGGAAACAACCACTACAAAAAGAATCAGCAAGTACAAATAGTAGTCTGTATACGAATTGGCTGCAGACTCAATTGTCTTTGATTGCGAGTGCTGAGGTGGGTTTCAAAGGCAAAAGGTAGGGGTTCCAGCAGAAATCTTATGAGCTATTTGGATCCTGTCTATGGGGGGGAGTGGGTGAGGGGTCTTCTGGAGTCACGCCTGCCTTGGTGGGAGGTTGCCTATCTGAGTCCCAGGGATCCACTACTAAGGACCACGAAGCTCAAGTCTTCTCTTTTCCAGGTGCATCTGGCAAATGGGAGAGATGAGCAGGGGATAGACAGGCAAGAGAAGAATGAGGTCAAGGACCCTCTCCCTGCCTGTCTGGCCGGGGTTCTGGTCCTCTCCTGCCAGCATATCTTAGTACCAGGCAGCAAATAGGAAGAAGAGAAGGAAAAGAAGGCTTATTGGAAGTTTCCCAACACTCTTCTGCTACATTTCCTGTGGTCAGAACCCAGCTGTGTAAGGAGTCTTTACTCCTGGGGCTAGGGAACAGTGTATGGGTATAAATGTCAGGCTTCCGTGTCTAAGGAAGAAGGGGGAACAGATACAGGTGGTCTGCTGGCTGGCTTTGCCAAGGGCTGTGAAACACCCTTCGGGATCGGGGTGGACAGAATCAACTGGGCCTTTTTACTTCTCCCAGGATCAAGTATCTTGGCTTTGGTCTTTGGCTGACTTGGTGCCTTCCCTGTGCTGAGTGTAGAGGAGGCCACCTTGTGCCTGGTCTCAAGGGAGATGGTAAAGAACCAGAACAGAACCAAGCACAGACATCTTAGATCAGGCAGCTGGAAGTGCTGTTTCAAACTTGCTCTTCCCACCTGTCCTCTTAGTTGCGTTGGGATATAGGTTGCTGTATTCATAAGACAAGGGAGGGGATTGTAGGTGCTGAGGCTGCTTTCACCTACACATAAAACTTTGAAAAGTTTCCTCCAAGGAGCTGGACTTGGCATAAGGCAAAGCCTGCCTCTAGATGCCAGAGGGCTTCCCCAGGTTTCTGTCCACCAGACAGGTCCTGCAAGAAACCAGTTCTGGCAACACTCCAGGAGGGGGAATGATTCTGTGCAAATCCTAAAGCCCTGGGATGAGCTGAGAAAGCTCTCCTGCTTTGGACTTGGGAGTGGGGGCAAGAAGAGCGGTGGCCAGGAGTGCCATCCGGGAAATGGCCCCATCTCCTGGGTGAAAATGGACAGTGGTGGCGTGGAGCCCAGGCTCTGGCATTTCCCGGGGTTGGGTCCTTCCTCTGCCACTTTTTCATTGTATGACCTTGGAATAATTTCTTTCATTTTCTGAACCTCTGCTTCCTCACCTGTACGCCGTGGATAATACCAGCTCCTGAGAGAATTGCACAAGGGGATGCACACAGCATGCTTAACCCATTGTCAGGCGCCTGGTGTGGGGTCTACTGGTGGTTGTCTTAACTGGCATTTCCAGGTGATGAGAGCCTGCGTACCTCAGTGTGTAGAGAGTTACAATTTTTTTTTTTTTTTGAAATTAAGAAGTGCTCCAGGAGCGAGAAAAGGAAGAGATGGGAGTGGAGGAGAGGTGCTGTGGCAAGCAGGTAAGGAGCCCCAGCTTCTTTGCTCCTGAATTATTCATGAAAACAGGCTTTGAATAATTGGAGGCCATTTTTCATTATCATTATTACCCAGAGAAATGATTCCATAGCTAAATTTTGAGGCCAGGAAGTACACTTGATTCCGTTTAGATTGCTTTCTTAAAAACTGCTTAGGGATAGCCCCAAACCAGCACCTCATTTTGGGATGTGTGAATGCAAGGGCAAATAATCCCACCTTGTCAATTACTTCCCAAAATGTAAGTGGGGGGGGGAGGACTGAGGGGGTGGGGGAGGGAGAAGAGCTGTGGGGCTCTAGAAGGACCTTGGGCCTGATGGGTGTGGGGCAAGCCCGGACAGAGGAGTAGCTCTCTGTGTCTGTGCCTGGAGGGGCTCTGAGGAGGCTGTCGGGCATCTGTCCCCATCCCCTCTCCCATGTTTTGTCGGGCATCTGTCCCCATCCCCTCTCCCATGTTTTGTCTCCATCAAGGGATAGAGTATTTAAAAATGCCTCCCCTCCACCCCGGGTCACCTGGGGCAAGCCCTGTTCCTGTCTCCATGCCTCAGTTTCTCTTTCTGAGAAATCAGACTAAGAATGTGTCTTTTGCAGAATTGTTATGAGGGATGAAAAAGATGATGGACATGATTTGCCCGGGACTGTGCATGACCTAAAGGAGACTTTTAAAAACTGTTGGAAAGGGGCACCTGGGTGGCTCAGTGGGTTAAGCCTCTGCCTTCGGCTCAAGTCATGATCTCAAGGTCCTGGGATCAAGCCCCGGATAGGGGTTTCTGCTGAGCCAAGAGCCTGCTTCCTCCTCTCTCTCTGCCTGCCTCTCTGCCTACTTGTGATCTCTTGTCTGTCAAATAAATGAATAAAATCTTAAAAGAAAAACTGTTGGAAAACCTCTGCCTCTCACTCTATATCCCACCTTTAGAGATCTAGTCCTAGGGGATAAGCATTGCCCCCTTTCAAAATGCAAAGACGAATGCCCATGTAAGGTAAGAGCTTATGCCTTTTATCATAATAAATCAGTTATCTCTGGGCCTGGAAGGGGGCCACTGGTTCTTCTTGTGTTGTGGGTGGGCAGTAGAGGAGGTGAGGGTTGTTGAAGAGGAGGTACGGGGTGTTGAGGTGAGGGGGAGAAGGGCACTTAAAATGGAGGCGGGGACAAGCCTGCAGCTTGACGTTTTGGGCAAAGGCCAGTCTGAAGATGCTCACGCATACGTACATACACCCTAGCGCCCACGCACACGCTCAGGCACACGCATGCCCACACACCCACACACATGTAGTTGCCGAGTCTGGGTGTTTTATGAAGACTTCTTGGACCACCCATCTCCACCCACCTGCTCCAGCCCAGCTGACCCTGTTCAAGGCAGACATTCATATCTGACAGATGAGATGTGAACAGAGGTGTCCTGTGCTGGTTTCTGGGACCTGCCTAAGACAGCGGGCATATGCTCAGATTCAGTCACTGTCTGGGAGATCTGTTAGGATTACTTCTGTCTAATGAGTTAGTAGCTCTCAGAGAAAGGAATACCTACCTCTTCTATGTCATGCCCCCTATCTCCCAGCCAGGGTCAGACCCAGGGATCTACATGTCCTCCATCTGTAATACTCCACCGGCTGTCGGTTGCCTGACTGATGGAAGCAGATGCTGCCCACCGACAGGTTTTGAACCTGGCTGAGCATTAATCCTGGGGACCCTCTGAGTGAAGAGAACCCAGCCCAGAGTAGAACAATTGGATCAAATTTGACAAAAAAAGAAAGCAGGGGCCCACCCTCGCCCCACTCTCAGAGAGAGCCCTACCCTGGCGATCCTTTTCTCTGCAGATTCTCTCCATCCCATTCCCTATGATGACTTCATTTCTAGGTTCTCCAGCCCTGCTCCTCTTCTCTACCAAGGAGGAAGGCGAAGAAGCTGCCGTGTACTGAGTAGCATGGGTGTTGGCCCCTGGTCATTCCCAGAGGTCTGCAGAAAGGCAAAGCCTTAACCCAGCGGGATAGACCCTGGGGGGCCACTTAGCACCTGGAGGTCCTTTCCAGAGCCCCTGCTCTAGAAAACCATGCAGGGGCTGTATCTTCACACTAAAGCAAGGCCTTCGGGGGGCTGTGGGTTGTGTGTGTCTGGATGCTCTTTGCTCCAGGGCAGAGGTTGTTCTACTTTCCCTTCCCTCTGTCAGGCAACCGAGATGTCAGATGTCACACCCAGACAGCCCCGAGTCTGAATCCCAGCTCTGTTGCTTCTGAGATGTCACACAGCCCCCATGGGGGTGCCTTTTGTCCATTTGTGAAACCAGGGTCTCAGGAGAGGCTTCTTCCTGGATGATCCTTCTTGCCAAGTGAATCCTTTCCTCTCCCACTGTCTCGGACTAGCCTAGCCTCTTTGTGGCCGCCTGTGCATAGCCAGAGAGGATGAGTGGCAAGTGTAAGTGCATGGTCTGTTTAAACTTCTTTTTTTTTTTTTTTAATTTATTTATTTGTCAGAGAGAGAAGGAGAGAGAGAGTGAGTGAGCACAGGCAGACAGAGTGGCAGGCAGAGGCAGAGGGAGATGCTCCCTGCCCAGCAAGGAGCCCGATGTGGGACTCGATCCCAGGACGCCAGGATCATGACCTGAGCCGAAGGCAGCCACCTAACCAACTGAGCCACCCAGGTGTCCCTGTTTAAACTTCTTATGACTCAGGGCAGAGGTGACAAATTGTCCTCTAATACATATTTTTTTCCTGTCTTCTATAGAACATCTGATTTTCCTCTGGGCGTGTGGCCAACCTCATAAAGATCATATTTCCCAGCCTTCTTTGTGGATAGGTGTGACCAGCCATATGACAAAGTTCTGGTCAATGAGCTGTAAGTATAAATGTCATTTGTCAATGTAGGAGCACCTTCATTAAGGAAGTGGGCACACGCTCCTTGCCCCTTCTTTATTCTTTCTCTTTCTTGCTGCCTGGAAGACATAGATGTGATGGCTGGAGCTCTAGCTGCTACGTTGGACCATGAGGATGAAGCCACACTCTAGGGAGAGTAGAGCAATTAGATGGCAGGAGCTTTAGTGTGTGAGGGGTGTATGGAGCAGAACCACTGTACCACCCTTAGATGACTTACCTCTAAACTTTTATGTAAAGGAGAAATAAACTCTTATGTAAGCCATCTCATCTCATCTTAGCTTCATAGCTGAACCTAGTGAGGACTAATCCATTAAGAACCTCAACACATTCTTACCCTTAGCTACATATTTTAATAACCTGGAGGACAGTTAAAAAAAAAAAAGCCCATCCAAGACCAAAAGACCTAGAACTTCTGGGGGTTGAGTCTGGGCAGAAGTACATTTTTTAAAGCTCCCCGAGGCAATTCTAATGGGTAGCCAAGAATGAAAAATCACTTCTCTCCATCAACTCATGCATTTGTTTCAAATCTCTGCTCCCAGTTCCCCAGAGGGAGGGTAGGGACCCTTTGAAGGAGCTACCTAATCTGTGCTGGTATTAGAAGGAGTTTGGGGATGGCAAGTCTTAAGTTATTTCTGTTTACCACTGAGAAGCTAAGAGGAAAGTGTTCTGTGGTCAAATAGGCCTAGTTACACATTAGCATATTAAAGGCTCTGAGAAGTACTAAAGCAAAGAAACAGAATTAACTTTGTTAAATCCATTGTTTTCCAAACCTATTTCCCAAAGTTCACCCTCCCTTTTTCTTTTCTTTCTTGCATAATCCATATTAAAATCTTACAGAAGGATTTTCACATGTTGGTTTGGGCAAAGGCCAGAGATTGGCCAAAGCAAAGATTTGCTTTGGGGGTACTTCTGGGATTTTCACAGTTGAGATTTTCCTAAGACTCCTCCATTAGCATCTCTGGTCATAGATTTAAAAGGTAGGTCTTGGTTCTAGGAAGTGTAGAGGGAAAAGGAAAGAACCTCTACCTCAGGGATAGAGTAGGAGAAGCTGTCTTAGAGGGTTTCCAGGTGTCCAAAGCCTACTCTTGCATTGCAAGTGAAGGCTTAGGGTAGGGTGTCCGAAGCTGTGTGGGTGGAGGGTATCCATAGGTAGGTGGAGGGAGCCCATAAATCCTGTGAAACGATGACACATTTGCTTGTGGGCTCACCGTCTAAAGGAGACTAGAACCCTCCAGAGGGTCTAACACTCAAGGAACCACTGGCTCTGACAAAGCCAAGCTTCAAAGAAATTCAGAAGGCTGAGCTGATCAAATTCAGCACAAATTACCCACACGCTGCTCTGAGGTTGTGCTGCGGAAGGTGAGTGGGTCCACCGAGGCAACAGACCCCTGTCCTTGGTTTTGACAGGGCCACTTTTGATTCTGGGAGTTCCCCATGCGGGGTTGGGGGAGACAAACTCTGGGCTTCTCAAGGGGTGGTGGAGCCAGGATGGTGGAGGTTTGAAGAGCGGCTCATGAATCAGGGAAGTTTTGTCCCCAAGACAGGCTCCATCATTCCCATCCTTATTTGGAACTGTGCTCTCCCTCACTCTGGACTTGCTTTGATTCCCAGAAAAGAATTCCTCCAACAAATCTCATCTGTGTTTGCTGAATGACAGAACTTAAAGAGGTTTCCAGAAGTGGAATTGGAGCAGGTAGGGACTCATGTGACCCTAATGGCCAGGTGGGCTATAAGGTGGGGTTTTTGAGGCGTGGTTCTGGTGTAGGGAAGGGCCTATATAGGTTAGGGGACAGGAGGGAAATGGAAAGTCAGGGCAAGGGCTGATGTCTCACAACTGGGCCAGTTTTATGAATGGGTATGTCCATGGAGAAGGTTCCATACTCAGGAAATTGGGCTTTGAGGCGTTTCTGAAGGGCCCTGTCAACCTTTCCTCTACTTGCACGATAAGGCACAGACCCTCTGTCTGACTAGCAAACCCCCACATTGTCTGGTAGCTGTGTCCCCTCCTGTCTCATCATGCTCCTTCTGCCCCCAGTGTTCTCTGATTCAGCCATGGTGGTCTTCCTTCAGGTCCTGCGAGGCCCCTTGCTTCCTCCTGCCTCAGGGCCATGGCACAGGCTGGAATATTTTCTTCTGCCCCTTCTTCTGGTTGACTCTTACTCATTCTGTCACTCTTGGCCCAGGTTACCTCCTCCCAGAAGCCTTTCTCAGGCTCCTGCATCGCTCAGTTCTGGTGGGAGGCATCGTTTGAGTGGTTGTTTACATGAGTGGCAACCCCTGGGATACAATCCCATAGGAAGTGCTCTGCATAAGGGCCCAGAGCTGTGTCCCACTGCTTGCTTGCCCTTCCCAGAGAGGCCTCTCATTGCCTCTGTCATAGTTATAATTTTACAGCTCTTTGAGTTAATCATTAAGGTCCATCTTCTCTGCTAGACTGAAGCACCACAAGGCCAGGATGATGCCTGTCTTGCCATGGCACCTAGCCCAGGGTCTGGAGCAGAGTAAGTGTTGACTGAGTAAATGAACAAAATAACTGAATGATGAGAAGAAGGGTTGCAGTGCTCTATGCAGTGTGGATCCAGAAAAGCAGCCTTTGCTGGCCTCCCCAGAGGCTTATCTCTGCTCTCCTTCTATGAGTAAGGCCTCAGATGTGCCTAGACTGTGCATACATGTGAGGGGATGTCGCGGGAGGAGTGTGTGACTGTGTGTAAAGAAGAGCCTGTGTGCAAAGAAAAGAATATTAACATTATTTAATTGGATTAATACTAATTAATCCAAGCAGAAAAGCCAGTTCTATGCAATTTTTCTCTTTTTTTGCTTGTTCATTCATTTATCAACTACTAAGAGCATATTGCGTGCCAGAAAATATGCTGGGCAATGAGAGGGAACCCAGTAGGAACAAGACATTGTCTTGTCCTGAAAGAACTCACTCACAGCACAGTAAGAGAAATAGAATATTTATAGTAACTCCCTCCCCAGCAGTGATAACACACCTGCTGGTTTTTAAGCAGTCACTGTATGCCAGATATCGCCATATATACTTTAAGATACTGGCCCATTCATTTTTTTCAGCAACCCTCTGAGGTAGGAAAACTATTCCAATGGATTAGAAAATTCAGGCACAGAGAGGCTGAGTCATTTTCTCAGGGCCACACAGCATACTTTTATTCTAAACTCCATGACATGCTGTTGGAATACAAAGTAGAACAGGAGGAAGGGTGTCCACAAATGCACCAACAGTGCCACAGGAGTTCAGAGGAAGGGCTCCCACGAGAGCTTTGGAACCTGGAGAGGCTTTGTGGGAGAGTGACGTTGGAGTTTGCAAGTTAGGGAGAAGCTGGGGAGCTGGCGCTTCTCAGTGGGGGGTGGTTGGGGGAGGAGTCAGGGAGAGCAAAGGCCTAGGGATGAGGAAGGGCAGGGGCGTCTGGGGAAACAGAGGGCAGTTCAGTGTGGCTGGAAGTAAGTCTCTATGAGGAGAAGGGGGGACGAAAAGGCTGAAGAAGAGGGTCCAGTATGGGTAGGATCTCAGGTACCACTGGAGCCTCATCATGGGCCCTGAGTAGGGGACAGATAGAAAGACTGTGAGGACAATGAGGTCCCGGTCTGCCCTGCGCCTATGCTTGCTGTGGTGTGAGGGGCGGGGAGGGGGCTCTCACTCAGTGCGTGAGGGCTCTGTGAGTCCCAGGTAAAGCTCTCACTGGGGGAGTGGGCAACGCTGACCACAGTGATGCTCCTAGGTTGCCCCCAGGAAGTCCCTGACAAGGTTCTCCGCTGCTCAGGGGCCCCGCCCAGACAGCCAGCAAAGGTCACTCATCACACTGAGCCATCCCCTGAGCCTCCTGGACCAATCGCTGGCAGAGTGCGCAAATCCCTGTAAGCATCCTTGAGTAACCATCTTTTCCCTCCACACACACGCAGAATTTACCCCTGCCAAATGATTTCCTTGCTTGCTTTGACCAAGCATTTCCAGCATACATCAATTAGAGTGAGCTCTAGGTGGGGGGGCAGAGGGAAAGAGGAGATTGTGAACGTATCCGCTGTGCGAGCGCCTGCAGGAGAGGTCTGGGGAAGGAGGCTCCGTGGGGGCTGCTGAGAGCAGCTGAGAGAACATATGAATTCTGTCATTATAAGTGAAGATTAAACAGTGCAGAGAATGGGGTTTCACTGGCAGCCACCGGATTAACAGCTTGTAGATTTCAATAGTCAGTTTAAAGCTGAGTTGATCATGCATGCCGCGAAACCTGGCTCTTTAAGATGAGCTATGCTGTTGTCGCTGGAAGTGGTTGAAAGTCAGAGGGAGGGCGATTTGCAGCCTGAAGAGGCTGCCCCTCCGAGAGGAATCACGGCTCCAGCAGCAGCAGCCAGGGAGGAGAGATCCTGCTGATTTCCTAAAACTGTGAATTCGAGTTGCTACGCCCCAAGGAAAGGCAGATGCTGTTTTCAGGGTAGTAACTGAGAGGACCTGGCTCAAGAAGTAACAGCAGTGCCCCACGGCCAACAGAGCAAAGCTCTAAATCCTTGACCCACAATCCTGAGCCTTCCCCCACCTCCCCAGGGGCCTCCTGAGCCCATTTAGTGTTCCGCTTCAGAGGCCTGTCTGCAGGACACACCCACCCCACCCCCACCCGTGGTGTAGCCTTCCTGCCTAAAGGGCTTGTGCTTGTTTTCACCTCCAAACTCTTCCTGCTCACCAACGCCACATGGAACACATAGTCCTCTCGCCAGAGACTTCTGATGCCCTGCTCCTCCCCAGGTGGGAAGGCATCCTCTGTTCCTGCAGGACCATCTTCCTCATGTCATAACATGTGGATGGTTGTAACAAGACTCCTACTAGGTTGTAAGCTCCAGAAGGCATCCAGCCTTCTCTGTGTGTTGACAGCGCGTAGAGCAGTTGGCGAGTACCTTGCCTGTGGCCACCACCTCACACCCTGTCTGTCCATTCTTGGCTTTCCCATCGAATTCTTTGACCCCCAGTAGGCAAGTCACCGATTACCAATGCACTGTGAACTTTCACATCTCTGGGCCATTCACTCATTCATACATTCCACGTACATTTTTGAAGTGCCTATTGTATGCCAGACTCTTCCACTTCCCAGACTCAGGGGTGAGCACATGACAGACCTGGCCAATCGGAACATTCTGTTGTCCTAGTCACAGAGATTTGTGACATACAGATGGGCAGGCGACACACGTCACACCACTGAAACTCAAATCTAACACTGGTGAGGGCACTCTTGGGAAAACAGCTCGTACTTTCCTCTGGAGTTGTTTAGTAACAGGTACCAGCCTGAAGCTTCTGGGGGCTGCCCATGAACCGTGACAATCAAGTTCCACAAGGAAAGCAGATCTGAAAGGCAGAGAGCTGGAGCTTCCTGGTGATGTCCATTGAGTACCTAGATCCAGCTATGCCTGAAATACCCCCAGAATTTTCAGTTTGATGAGCCAATCAGTCCTGTCTCAGCCAGTTTAATATGGAGGAAGGCAACTAGTTGTTCTCATTAAAATAAAGGTAACACGTTGGCCTTCATGGTTGTGAAAAGCAGTCCTTTATTCTCTTGGTTGTTCTGAACCTGGTCTAGGACAACCTTTGTTTTCTTGCTGCCAGGAGAGCACTGGGTGCTGGTGGAGGCGTTGTTTGGTTGTGTGTCATCTTCTGGGTCTGGCCTTCAGGACTCACTTGGTTGGAGCCTCCTGCTTTTTCTAGAAGCAGGTCTGGCATAGGCCCCCTCTCAAATGTCTCCTGGAGAGCGTGGGATTAGTAGCACACATGAGATACGAGATGGGCTCTGGATGGTGGAAGAAGCTGATTCAGAGGCCATAGCTCATTCGGGCTCATCTTGACTAATAAGTAGGTGTTAGTATCCCATAGGATTTGAACGTGAACAGTTTGGGGTTACTTTTTGTATTGGGTGTATATTTTTGTCATTACTGCTATTGTTTTTACACTGGTTTTACTTGAGTTGACGTTCCTCTTCTGCCTCCTGAGATCCTGAGGTCCCATCATTGCCCCAGGGACTGAGAATGTTCCCACACATTTAACGAAGTCTGCAACGGGTGTATTTTTAGTTGGCTTGTTTGCATCTGTTCTCTCCCTGTTCCCGGCCTGATTGACACCTGCTGGGTGAGAGGCACGGGAGCAGAACTTTGCTCTGGGAGCGATTTGGCTAAGTGGTTGGCTTCACAGCACCCCTGTTTCTAGCCTGTGAGGGGGCATGGAGATTTCCATCTCTAAAGCTTGCCTGAACATCTTTTGTTCAGATGGACTGCCAGGAAGTAAACTGGGCTTACTTACCATCTCTCTGTGGCTAGTGGGTGAAATAAATGAGAGGCATCATAGTTAGGAACCACCACCCCACCCCACCCCCCAGGTTCAGGACAGTCTGCTGGAGAGAGGAGTTTCCAAGGTGGATGTGTCTCTGGCATGGAGAAGTTTCTCACAGCAGAGACCAGGTTTGCAGAAAGCCCCTGCTCTGTGTTGGAGCCCCCCACAGCCCTTTGCTGGTGGCAGAGAGCTGGGTAGCTAGTCAGGGTCCAGGTAGGAAGCAGATGGCAATCTACAAGAGGGGGATGGAAGAGAGGATAGTGAAGGGACAGCTGGCCATGGCTCAGGTTAAAGGAACCAGCAAGGGATAGAAAGCCCCTTGGGATTAAGAACAGTGAGAAACTATTTCTACACCTGTCCCCCACCCGACATGAGGCCCAAACCACACTGAAGGCAAGTAATAGCTGCAAAAGGAGCTGGCATTTTCATTAGAGTAATACAGCTGTTGTCAAGCCGGGGCTGGGCTGCTCTGTCCTCTTGCTCTCTGGTCTCCTGTTGGCTGAGCCCAACCCATCCAATGCATGGATGGCCGCCTCTGGGGGCCCTGAGCAAACTGGAGGGGATGGAGAGCACTCCTGGGAAGAAAAACAGCTCTCGAGTGCTATCTCCCATTTCATACAGAGCTCTTGGGATTCAAGAACCAGATCGTCTCATGGTCTCCCCGGGGAGAAGCGATTGTTGGGATGGAAGCTCAAAGGTAGCAGTGCAGTGGGCCATGGAGTTCAGAAGAAGATCTCTTATAAAGCAGCCTAGGGAGACCGTGTGTAGATGTTGCATGAGATGGTAGGGGGAGTGCATGATCTGCCCTGCCCCTCCATACCCCGGCCTTGACCTTCAGCCTCACAGGAAAGAGGCAATGCTCTGTGGGTTAGTGCAAAGTCTGACGTAGCTGGGCTTCGTACTGTTTGTACCGCTTACGGACTCCCCTGCAGAGCAGAAAGTAATGAGTGCTCATTTCAACACATCAAACAGCACAGAGCCCTGCAAAGGGAGAGGCTGACTCCTTCCTCCATTGCCCCCTGACCCAGAAAACAAACGTTAATGGTTTGGTGTCTATCCTCTTCTCTGCACTCACACACATTTAAATATTAACAAAATACCCCAGCCAGTACTTTTCTTCAAACATGGGGTCACACAATGTACATAATCCCACAATCAATTTTTTCCCATTAAAACTAAAATGGATATCTTTCCAGATAAATCAATATATATAGCCCCAACTCATCTTTTTAATTGCTTTCTAATATTTCATAATACCCATATATAAAGATTTTGCTAGAAAATTGTACTTCTCTTTCAATTAGCCAACATAGAGTTCTTGGTGACCTAATGGGTCAAATTGCCATAAATACCACTCGTTTTTAGTCTTTGTATACTCCTAGTCTAGTCTGGGCTCTAAGGGTAGGTGTGGGATGGAACTCTCAGTTCAAAGGAGCCTGTGCATGGCACACAGTGGCCCAACTTGAGGCTGCTTTAGGGGAAGTTGCGTGGGCTGAGAGGTCCTGGAAGGCCCCATGCAGGGAGAGAGGAGGGTGATTGGGCTGGACCTCAGAAGGAGGGAGAGTCACCATTGCTATTTTAAGCACGTGCAACAGCAGGGATTAGCCACCAACAACGCATTAGAGGGCGGAGTGTCTGCTGGGTCTGTGCTGAGCTGAGCAGCAACCATTTGTTAGTGACGTTGTTTGGATGCAAAGAGAGAAGAGCTAATATCAGTCCAAGTTCCGGAAATCGGTGGTTTTTTCCCAAGTAGATTAATTATCCCTCTTGCCCATCGCCCTTTCACACTCTCGATTCGTGTAAAAACTCCGTTTTCATTGAAAGCTCATATGTCAACTCGAGTCTCGTCTGTGTCCAAATGATCACAAATTTGAAATCGGGCATGTTCCTGTTAATGAGGTTTGACATGAGGCCCATTAGCCAGCGAATACCACTGGCCCCACTGGGCTGTGGCTCATCCCATGGGCATCTTAGCACCAGCTGCCATCAGGCCCCCATGTAGCAAAAAGAGCCCTCACTGTCTGGATGGTGTGGGAGAGCGGTGACCGCGATCCCTCCTGGCCACATAGTGGATACATCTGCCTTTGGCCTGGCCTCCCTCCTGCCTTGGCCTTGGCCTTGGCCTTCACCCCTCTGCTTCCCCCTCACCCGCATCTTGGAGGGCAATTCCCTCTGCTTCTAGGCCGCCAGTCATTCTCTCCAGCTGCCCATTTGCACCCTCTTCCTGAGCACTCTCTTGTCTACACTTCCTTTAGGTTTCTGACCAGCTCACGGAAACCCTGCCTCTTAGAGTCCTTATCAAGGGTAGAGCACTTTGACCCAGCCCCAGTGTATTTCTCAAGGTCTCTGCCCTGGGGACACCCACTTTCTCTTCACGCCCCTGTCCCCCATCTCTGAACTCCTGGAACACTCCAGAATTCCTCACCTCCTTACCTCTCTGTTGCTATTACTCTTGACTCTTCCAAGGTTTGTGGGCATAAAAATTCACCACCCATCTCCAGTGCAAAGTTACACTTTATGACTCTTCATTCAGAAGCCTGAGGACTCATTACAAGCTCTGATGAGGAATGAAAGAGACACGGAACTTGATGCAATCCTCTTTAAATGGGAAAAACTCCCAGTTATGAACCATGCGGGGGAGGCAGACTCTCGCCTTAAAGAGGTGGCACCAGGAATTGCTTTTCCTCTCACGACATGCTCTGAGCTGCTGAAATATCTCCCCTCATTATTGGGAACCTATATAAAAGTCAGTAAACTTTTATTGCAGACATATTATAGCTTTACTTCAAAACACTGCCTCCCCCCTGCACTTGGCAGCACTGAAGGATGGATTTCATAGGCAATTTGCAGCTGCCATCCAGGCCCCCTGTGAGCAAGGAGCGGGCTGGGGAGTTACTCTGGGAGCCCCTCAGATAGCCTCGTCTGGTCCAGGCTCACTCACCACAGAGTTTCCACCTGATGGAGCCGAGCCTCCTCCAGGACCCTGCGTGAAGGTCATGGGGCCGCTTGCATGGAAGGAAGAAAGAGCGTCTTCAGGGTGGGAGAATGGTTCCTAGCGGTTCTCAATTTGGGTGGTTGCAAGCCGAAGATTCTAGAGAGAGTTGGACACTAGCCAGAGTGGTCCCAGTTGAAATGGAGATTGTTGGGAGGAGAGGGGCCGCTCTCTGGATTCAACTCTCACAGGAACAAAGCCCCAGCTCTGCGAAGTGACTCAGGCCTTAGAATATGATGGCAGTTGGGGAGCTGGGGTGGGGAGCCCCAGCTCTGGCATTCAGCTCTTCTCTATTTTCATCTTGATTTCCCTACTCATTGGCTTCGTGTCCACAGGCAAGGACTTCATTTCTCTGCTCCTTGGATCTCTCATGTTTTAGAGTAATATTCTGCTGGAGGGAGAGGTGGGGAGTAATAAGAATAGTAACACAGGTGGGTCTCCCAGTGCTGGTCTGAGCATGAAGTGAATGCCCACTGGAGCCAGGCCTTCTCGTCCTGGACTCAAGCTGCTTCCAGAGCAATCATGTTTTGCCACCTTATTCGGTTCTCAGTGGTCTACTCTTGTTCATGATTATTGGAAATACTTCTACTGGGTGAAGCCCTAGGTCTCTTGCAAAGCCAACTCTAAGACACTACATGTCCATGGTTCTCTTTTCCATACATGTTTCGGAACCATTAATTTTTTTTTTCCTTCTCTTGGTCTTTTCTACATTCTCCACTCATTGGCTTGGACTACCTGAGCTGTCCCAAATGGATATCTGGCATAAAGGCCAGAGTGGAGGTTCAGGATAATGAAAGGTTGGTTCATACTTTTTAACCATTTCTTATATACAACCAAGTGGGGTCGTGTGTTGGGTGTATAACAGTGAAACTTTGCCCAGTCCTACCTAAAATGATTTGCAACTGACCTGGGGTCAGATCAGGGGTCAGTAAACAACAGCCCATTGGACAAATCCATTCTACTGTCTGTTTTTTAAAATAAATGTTTTTGGAATACAGCTGTGCTCATTTATTTACAGATTGACTATGGATGATTTTATGTTATAACGGCAGCACTGAGCCTGCAGAGTCTAAAATGGACTCTATGGACGAATCTTGCCAACCTCTACTCTAGATCATCTGCTGGTGTGTTTCAAGGTTCCTGCCCCAACTCCAAGGGGACACTGAGGAATTAACTCCATGCAATCCTTTCGGCAAGCTTCCCAGCAGAGCCAGTTGTTTCCTGGGAAAACATATCTTACATGCAATACACATATGTGGCCTGGGTGCCACACCACATGTATGTTTCATGTGCATTTTAGGCAATTTGGACCTATCCTGACAAATTCTTTAAATCTCAAGATTCACTTCAGGGGTAAGGTTGATCCTGGAAGACCCCACCAGCTGAAGAAAGATCCAGAAAGCAATTAGCTCAGCTGCCAGCTGTCCTGGATGCTGATCTCAAGCCCTGATTGAGTCTAATACCTTGACGAGTAGCATCTTATGTTTCCTAGACATTTAATTGTCTTCAAAGGACTCTAAAATATGTTTTCACTCGATTCTACTGTCGTTTCTGGGAGATAGAGAAAACAGAGTTTTGTGTATGCTAATGGTAGGCCCCGGAAGAGTTCAGACTCTTTTCTACACTGTGCCTTAGCTATATTTTCACAATTACAACTAGATTTTCAACCTCTCATTAAACCTCATTCTGCCTTGCCTGCAGATCTTGACAGACTTTGCTGGAATGACAAGATCTTTGGCTTTTATTTTGGTATTCATCTTGCCCAGACCTACACTTGACTCCTTGAGCTCCTTAAGTCCTGGGCCAGGCCCTTCCATGACCTCTTTCCCTGTCTGCCCTCTGCTCAAGAATTTGCCTTCTCGTGCTTCCTGCTCAAGTTCTTGCCATTTGCTTGGTGTTAGACAACTTGCCCCCTATTAATACATTCTCTGGACACAAATTATGGCCCTCAGGCAGTTGGTAAGTGTTCATCTTTTTCATAATAAGTAGTCCTGAGGTTAAGGATATTTACTTTTAAAGAGAAATGATGTGGTCTTTAAGATCCCATGAAACTCCAGCTCCTGACTTCCCATTTTGGAAGATACTTAGGGTCTTTGCACTAAGGTTGATAGGTCACTTTCTGCTACTTTCACCCTCCGGCCAAAGCCACGGCTTCATTCCCAGGACGCTTGGGAATGACTGATTTGTAGTGTGTTCCATTCTGCTGCATGCAAGTACCCCAGCGTGGACGAAGATAGCATATGATGATATGGCTTCCTGTAATAGGAGCAACTGCAGCTTGGTGGTGGTGGTCTAGCGACCTCATGGACCTCTAGGACTATGCCAACAAATAGTCATTCAGCATGATCAGTTGGGGTAGACATGGAAAGAGACAGGAAAACCAATAATCAGATCCAGTAACCAGAGTTTTCCTTGAGTTATAGAAGTCAGGACATCATTTGTGGTCACACACCCCAAGTTCCTCCAGGTAACCGTGAGACAGCGGAGACTCAGGGTATAGAGTAGCTGGGCTGGGGTCTTCCTAGGAAGTAGGGGCATGACAGACATTAGAACTCACATCTTCTGATACATCCTGCACCAACAGATCCCTAAGCGTTTGGAGGCACTCGGGAGACCCTTCAGGAGGGGATGATGGGACTAGTTTTATCTATGTGATTTATTTTGAGGAAAATATTTTGCTCCCTAAAAAGATTTGAAAGTTACTGCAGCAAAACACGCTGACTCTTGGTTTTGGAGATTAAAAACCCTTAAAGGAAAACTGAAAAGTCATTAAACAATTGGCTTCCATTTACTGAATGTCTATTGTGTTCCAGGTACTTGACACTTGGTGGCTCATTGAAGCTTAATAACGTTCCCATGAGGCAAATATTATGATCTTATTTTAAGTGGGGAGAGTGAGTACTGTACAATTTAAGATGCTTGTCTAAGAGACACAGCAAGTAAGGGGGAGGAATTGGATCGCAGACTGAGGTCTTTCTGATTTTAAGTTACACTCTTCCTCATGACCCTCAGACTTCATGTCATCTAGTCTCTTCCACAGCCAGCTCCCTGGTGAGAGTCCAGCCTGCCCATGCATCTCATGTTCCTCTAGTCTGGAGAAGACCCCTCATTTTGTTTCTTCGGTAGCATTTAAAAATTGGACTGCAACAGTTCCTTCTGGCTCACTCTCTCGGCTCTTACCCTCTCCATCTTCATCTCCCTCCTGAGTGCAAGCCTCTCCTGTTCTGTAGAAAGGAAAATGAACAGCACACAGAAGTGACACATTCACCAAGAATGTAGCTGGTCCTAATAGAGGATGTGAATGAGACAATATTTTGAGATAAGAATCCATTGTTTTTCTTTGAACATCACTGATTCTTTCCCTCAAACAGTCTTGCATTTCTGTAGACTGTGGAGAGGGAATGAGTCTGTGAGCATGGGGGGAGAGAGAGGCTTCTGGGTGCTATTTGCAGATAGGCTGACGGCCTAGAGATCTGTCTCCTCCCCTATATGCCATCTCTTCTTTTCTGAAGTTAGGTGTGACTCTACTGAGGCTCTCCCCTAAGAACTGCTAGCCCTGTTGTGGCTGGAGGTTTCAGATGGTATTGACACTGGAATAGAGGCTTTTCAACCAGGATCATCTCCAAATGGCAAATAAGCCTTTGTTTCTAGGGAGAAGTTGTAGCCATGATAACCTGCCCATTGCCAGAGGAGGGGACAAAGCCTGCATTATAGCAGGAAGTACATTGGTAATGGTATCCAGACAGATGGGGAATGCGTACATAACCAATGCTTCATGGCTCCAGAGGCTCAGGGTAAAGTCAGGATGGGGGGAGAAGACCTGTCAAGGTGCAGGCTCACTGATCCTTCCAGTACCTGTTGTCAGCTGCCACCGGAAATGACCTGTGTGAGGTCACCCAGTAGAAATGCTCTTGGCAGGAGAGAGTAAAAGAGATTTGGGGTCTGGTCCTAACTCAGCTGCAGGCTCACTGTGATCTAGGGCAAAGAGAAGTCTTCTTACTAAGACTCAGTGTCTTTTCACTTTGTAAAAAAAGAGAGTTGGGTCAGCAGGTCCTGTCCTGCTCATGCGTTTTCACCACAGAGATGGCGTCCCTACCACTCAGGGGCCAGAGCTGCTTCTGCTGCGTCTGGTGTATTTGTCGTGTCTTCTGTGGTTGTCTGGGTTGTGTATGGTGCATGTGTGTCTAGTTATAGGACATAATGAGGGCAGGGAGAAAATGTCAGAACTCTAGGTAGCCAAACGAGTAGGGAGAGATAGGAAATAAAATTTTACCTCTTCTTACTGGACTCCTGAACCACCCTTGAGTGGGGCCCGAGATGCTGTTTAGAGGAAGCCTCTCATTGCCCCAGCCATCCCTCTATCACTTTCTTTCCCCCAAGGCTTTCCCCTACACATGTGGTCTGCCCTAGAGAAGGCAGGGCTAACGCTCTTAAGCCTTCCTGGTGTTAGTACCATGTTCCCCTGCACATGGAGGGAGCATGTTTTCCTTGGATAGAGGTGAGAAAATGGTGGAGATTTCGGCTGGTTTATGCTTAAGGACTTCTCAGGGAGGGCCAGCTCATGGAACTCACTATACCGATGGGGACTTTACCCTTAGTGGTAGAGGTGGTACCTCTAATTGTAGGAGGATGACCTACTTGTTGGTGGGATGACCAAGACAGAGATGCTCCTTTATGCTGTTACCCAAAGGTGAACTCTAAGTTCAGGAATAGGGAACTAACCAAATCATACATCTGCCTTGAAATTCCTTCTGGAACCTTCTTGTCCTCTGATCCTGCAGGAGCAGGGTTGTCCCCAAGTTGGGCATTCAGGTTTTTCCTCTCATTTATTTTAAAAACACCGAACTGCCTAATCTGGGACTGTGCCGGGAATTCCAGTGCTAATGCTCAGTCCCTTTTTGTAGAGACATTGCTATCTTTAGGTTCCTTTTTTAAAGAGTGATGTTCTGTGCCTTTAAAAGACTATAGACACGGGGCACCTCGGTGGCTCAGTCATTAAGCGTCTGTTGTTCGACTCAGGCCATGATCCCAGGGTCCTAGAATTGAGCCCCACATCTCCCTGCTCAGCGGGAAGCCTGCTTCTCCCTCTCCCACTCCCCCTGCTTCTGTTCCCTCTCTCACTTTGTCTCTCTCTCTCTGTCAAATAAATAAATAAATAAATAAATAAATAAAATATTAAAAATAAAAGAATATAGACATCTATAAGTCTGTAACACTTCCATATAAGTTAGATTATCAAACACCCTCCTTCCAGTTTCATGAGAATATACACAAAAAGGATGGGAGAAGTAAAGAGTAAAATGTCAGAGGGCACTGTTTTCTTTGAAGCATGAGATGCTGCCTTATGCCAGGTCTGGGGGATGTACATGGAAGGATCTGGGTGACCCATGGTAGCATCCATGGAGTGAGCACAGAATGAGATGTGTATCACTGGGTGGGCTCTGGAAGGTAAGGTGGGCAGGAGCCAAAAGCAGATACTAATTGCTAACATTTATTGCATATGGAGTATGTTCTAGGAACTCACATCTGCATTAGCTCATTTGTCCCTGGAGCACTCTGTGAAATAGGGGTTATTATTATGAGCTTCCTTTTATTGACAAGGATCCCAAGGCATAGAGAAGGTAAATTATTTGCTCAAGGTCACACAAGTAAAATGTGCCAGAGCCAGGATCTGAAAACAGAGAGTATCACCCCAGCGCCCATACTCTCTCTCTCTCTTTTTGGCGAAGTTCACAAATGTAAGGCTGTGAAAGAATAAATGTACAGAAAATATCTATGACCCTTAAGACTCTATTTGAGGTTTTTCTCATCATACAGCAATGATGATTCTTTGCACAGCACATCTCTATACTCTCTGCAAAGTACTTCCACTCACATTAGTTTTGTGAGATGTGCTGGAGGTAGGGAGGGTCTGCAGACTCACTGGTCAGAGCCTTTGAATACTGCTAAGAGCGAACGTCTTGACTAGGGGAGAACCGACCCTCTAGAGTGACTATTACCCCATCCTATAAAATTTTAGGCAGGGCTTCCACACCTTCTCTTCAAGCCTTATTCTCTGCTACTCTTCCCGGATTCACCCGTGAATACTGGGGCCACAGAGTATAGGGTTCTCTTCAGATTAAAGGGACCCCAACTGGTTAGCAGCCAATAAGACTTGGGTGAATTTTGAGATAATAGGTTAAGTTTTCTTTTTTAGAGTCCTGTCCTGATAATTGTGAGCACAAGCCTGAATTTCACTGGGTCAGTTTGGGGTGGGGGTGATGAAGAGGGGCGGAAGGGATCTGGACTCTGTGTTTTCCAGGTCTCGCTTTAGTCCTTCTTTGTTCATTCGGCTACTCATTTATTCATTCGAAACTGTTTGGAGTGGTCATTCTGGCCTGGTCCCGGGTGGATATGTACAGGAGACAGGGCAGGGAGAGACCATCCCTGGCCTTAAGGAGATCCTAAGCCTATTGGGGAGAGAAGACACCCACCAGAAACAAAGGGTCTACATCCAGAGCTTTAGGCAGCAGAGGTGGCAGAGGGCTCCCAGAGGTGAGAGGAGGAATGCTGCTAGACAATGGCAGGGACCCTTCCTAAATATTTCATCTCCATATATCCTTTAGTACCCACCCCAAAGGCCTCCTTCTCTCCAAAGCTTTTAGGCTCTTGCATTTACATGGATCTCCCTTCTTTCTGGGACCAGACAGCATTTCTATCCTCTTACACTACTTGACATTGTTCATTTCTTGAGTTTTCCTTGTATTTCTGATCTGGACCATGGCAGACCCTGCTGTGATTTCCGTCTTCTGTCCCATCTTCTCTCCAATAGGACTTTTCCAAAAGTCGAGGAGAATCACCTGGGGAACTTGTTAAACTGTATATTTGGATCCAATAAGTCTTGTGTGGAGCCTAAGATCCTACGTTTCTTAACAATTTCCCAGCTGTTACTGATCCCGATGTTCTAAGGACCTCACATTGAGTAGCAAGGTTCTACGGTATTAGACACAGACCAAACCCTTTCAGCTACCTGTTGATTTACTGACCTGGCTAATGGCTACGTCGCTTCCTTTCTCTGGCACTCTTTTTCTTGTGAGCCTGATGAAGAAATTTTTTGAGGCCTGACAAGTGCTCAGTTTTGATACCACCATTTCTCTCTTCTGCTTTCTTGGCTGGCATTGATCCCGGAAGATGGTATATTTTCCCAACACGTCCTGTTAAACTTTCTCTATACAGTGTCCTAGAGAATGACTTCTGGTCCAACAGAGTTGGCTTGAGGATGAGTCCTATTCGCAACCCTGGATAAGATGTGCCTTAAGGTCTTTTCTAACGGAATGATTTGGGGTGTGTGTGGGGAAGCTGTCCTGGGGACCATACACAGATGCCTCAGGACCCATTGCCCACTCTAAGAGATGAAGGCATTGTTGCTGCTGGAATCTCTCATCCTACAAAAGCCCCTCAGCACAGGTCTGGGAACTGAGAGGAGGGGCGGGAAGACAGAGAACAGGTGCTGGAAGGGCAAGATTAAGCTAGTGGTTCTCAACCATGACTGCACATTAGAATCAGTAGAAAAAGCCTTAACTAATAGTGATGCCTGGAGTGACTCCTAGATACTATATTTAATGGGTCTGGGACATGACCCGGGCAGCAACACGGAAAAGTCTCCCAGGTGAATCTAATGTGCAGTCAGGGTTGCGAACCACTGATTAAGCCCATACCGTGGTGCTCAGCAAGTGGCAAGAGATTGAGATCTGGGCTTAACCTTCCATGGTGGGCTCGAGAGAAGGAGAACTCTCACCTCCTTACCCCAACTGGCCATTTTCAGGCTGCACTAAGATAAGCTCTTAGAAGTAGCTCTGTTTCAAGGGCTTTCTGGTTAGAACAGATCCTGTCTCAGAGGCCAAGTCAAAGGTAAAGGATTTGAGAGAAAAGCAGCAACTCCTAGCCTTTTTTTTTTTTTTTTTTTGCTTAGAATGGATCCATCCTCTAGAAAACAAGGTAAGGTAATCCCTTTTGAGATGATTCTCTCTTGGCGGGATGTTGTTGTTGTTGTTATTGGCCCTGTTAAACTAGATTGGCTTTTCTTGTTGTCTAAGTGTTATGAGGGAATCTCTTCTTCTGGGCTGGGGCTTGGTGCTGGGAGGCAGTTTTATTCCCATTGCCCTCACTTCTGGGCTGCCCGTCTCTCATTTTCCTCTCTGATACACATGCCCATTTCCTCCACCTCCAGAGGTGCAGAGCTCATCAGCTCTTTGTTCAAGTGCAAGGACTGGATCAGACTGACTATGGTGTAGGGGACTAAGCCCTAAGTCCCACTAAGGGTAAGGGACTAAGGTGTAGGGGACTCCCACGAAGGTGTAGGGGAGTGAGCCCTGCCTATAACCCAGCTCCCTTGGATTTTGAAAATATGCTGCTTGCTGTCCTAGAATACCTTTAGTTTCTAGAATTCCAGGCAAGAGATGAAGAAAACTGAAGCACTTTCCCCATTACTGTTGGGAGAGATTGGCTAGTTTTTTAGAGGGGAAAGGGATGGTGTTCCATGCTCTTCTATGTCTCCTCTAATGGTGAGAACAAGGCATTGTTTGGAATAAACCAGATACCTGAAGAAGAGCAATGCCTCTTCCATCTTAAAAAAAAAAAAAAAAAAAAAAAGACAAAAGGGGGTCTGCTTTGGGCAGCTTTGGCATCGTTCTAATTATACTGCCCATTTGTAACCAAGACTTTGGCCGTCCAAGAAGGCTTGATTACGACATTCATAATTCATTGGCAGTCAGTCAATGATTTCTCCAGCCAGGGAGAGAATTTTGATCCTTTAAAAACTGATTTTTCACATTAGAATAGCAAAAGCAATTAGTTTTATTTTTAGCTTGGTTAAGCAAGAGCTCTAATGAAGCTGAAAGGAGGTTTATTCCCTTCTTTCTTTCTTCTGTTATTTCCCCTGAGCTACTTTGGGAGAATTCAACACAGAAGTTTGTCCCCTACTGCTGCAGGGTCTTTGTGGGATGCCTCTGGCTGCTTTAGAAAACCTACAGGTGATGAGTTTGTGAAGGTGGAAGGTGGTTTCTAGAATGTTGTATGTAGCCCTCTATCTCCTGAGACCTAGACCCTACCTTCTTCACTCGGTAGGGGGTAGAAATGTGTGTAGGGGTGAGCTTGGCAGCTTTAGTCCCTAAACCCCACATCGTATCTGGAGTTTGTGGCATGAACAGCTGAGAATAATAGTACTTGGCATTCAGGGCCCTTGTTCCAACAGTGTGAGCTCAACTTATCCCTCCCTGCTTGACTCCCCCACCTCCCCTGTACTGGAAAAAATGGTTTACATGTGGACTAAAAGTAGGGCCACACACATTTCTAAGTCATTTCCTTGACCCCTGTCCCTGCCCAACCCCACACCCTGGAGTTCCCTTTCCTCTGAATTTGTGGAGGCCAGCTTGTGCCTATCAGTGTAAATTCCTAGCCAGTGGTGGGCATAGGCCGCCGTAGGCCACTAGGTGATCTGGTCAGACTTTTTACCCACCCAGACAACTACAGGGTCCAGACAGGTGGGTTAAAAGAGGAAAGCTGATGGTGTGAGAAGTGTGGTGACCTGCAGAAGCCAGACTCAGTCTAAAGGGGACAAACCATTCTTCAAACCAGTCTTACAGAAGATTATTTTCATGTTGAGCTTCTGCTCTGGTATTATCAGATTTTCTATTTTTTAAGAGCAGCTGAAAAATCCAGATTTTAAAATGTAAGATCTCCTTGTTTTAAAATGTTCAACGAATTCACTTTCCTTTAAAACCCTATGTGGCCCCCAAACCCATATCTGGGGACCACCATTTTGTTTCCTCAGCTTCAGGGTTTTGAGAGCATAACCCACAGATCCCAGGTCAGAATCTTTATTTTAAAGCATCTTTGAGGGGGGCCTGGGTGGCTCAGTCATTAAGCGTCTGCTTTCGGCTCAGGTCATGATCCTAGGGTCCTGAGATTGAGCCCCGAGTTGGGCTCCCCCTCAGCAGGATGCCTGCTTCTCCCTCTCCCACTCCACCTGCTTATGTTCCTTCTCTTGCTGTCTCTCTCCCTCTGTCAAATAGATAAATAAATGAAATCTTAAAAGAAAAAAAAATAAAGCATCTTTGAGCTCCTGCTGTCTCTGGTATGCTGATAGATGGGACAGAAGAGCCAGCCCTACACACACCAAGCTCAGAGCTGTAGGGGCTCCACGGTCACATGGGGACCTGAGGACAGAGCCAGCGCTTACTGGTGACCTTCAGGCCAGAATCCCCTCTGCGGCTACCACCCTAACCCATGGTGATGTTGTCTGATGTGTGGTATCAATTTCTGTAGCATCCTTGCTGTCGTCCAACTTTAATGAAAAATGAGGAAAACACTCCCCTGGAATGGATTAGACAAAGAAAAGAAAAGAAAAGAAGACTTGGCTCCTGTTGGCTTCTGCATCATTTTTTGTGGGATGGGAGCAATTGAAATTTAGCACTGAGGAGGCACCACGGAGTGGGCCAGAGACTGGGGAAAAGCCTCAGGGCAGAATGAGTCCCCCAGACCTAGTTCTGGTTGCTGGTTCGATCACAGGACTCCTAGCCCTTAGCACCCAATAGAGACTTAATGAGTTGAATTAAAGAGAAGGCAACCCCTGTGAGACACAAAGTGGAGAGGCGAAACAAAGCTTCAAACTAAACTAGTCACACTGTTTCCTCTCGATTTGGGGATTTTATTTCCCATGAGTCTGCTCTTGCATGTCACGACATTATTTTCTCTTGGTGAGCAACATTCTGATGTGACCGACTCGAATCTCGAACTGATACGGAATAATACACCATTATTCAAATTGATATTGCCCGGAACATCTGAGTGGGGGCCGGGGGAGGGAGGCAGTAATGGCAGGTAACAAGCAAAAATCGACGGTTGATCACATTCCTTCTGAGTCCTCCCCTCCTTTTCCCTCTTCTTAGTTTACCCTCACCCCGGCCCCTAAGCTAGTCCCAGGAAATATGAAGCACCGCTGTGTGTCTCCCCGTCTCGAGGCCCTGAAAAATTGCCTGCCATTCTCAGGGAGAGAGTATACAAATTGGACTCCAGTGGAGGCCAGCTCAGGGTGTTGGATGGGCCTCTGACAGAGGACATGATCTTGGCCCCGGGTCCCCGTGAAGGATGGCGGGGCTGACAAGCCTGCGTCAAACACGCCTCCGTTCTGGGGGAGCCATCACTCACCCCTCGGAGCTCTGGTGGCACATGCTAACCAGGGCCCCTCTCAGGTACTATCCCTGCCTGAAAGCTGGGGTGGGGAGGGGGCTCGGCGTCTCGGCAGACCCTAGAAAGGGCAGCCCGTGGTGGAACTGGGAAGGGGACAGCGCCTGGCGCTACCCCTCCTACGTTCTGGGCGGTCTCCACTTGTAAGAGACCATCTCTGCCTCTGCTTCAGCTTCTCATTTATCCCTCCTCAGCATGGACCCCCTCTCGAATGAATAACAGATGCTCTTCAGGACTCTATGTGTTACACATTCCTCTCGGTGGCTTTGTTGTTCTCCCGGGGATCCCGGGCACAGAACAAATACTTCACCTCAGGAACAAGTGGCCGATGGTCACATGGGTGCTCTTGAGAGCCCTTGAGGAAACAGAGGTTCCCTTTTTACCAACAGGTGGCCCTGTCAGCCGAGGTGTAACTGAACCCACGCGGTGACCGTGGTGATGATGAGGAGGATGACACGATGATGGCAAGTGAACAGCTATTACGTGCCTGCCGCATGCCAGGTGCTGTGAAGACTTTCACATCCACAAACGCACTCACTCCTTCTGTCGTCTCCATGGTGGGCACTATAATTACTCGGAAACAAAGAAACCAGGGCTCAGAGAGTTTAAAAAAACTCGCCCATGTAGCTAAGAAGCGTCGCTGGGAGATGCTCCAGAAATCCTGCCTTTCCATAATAAAAATGTGGAGCCTTCGTCTGTCCAAATGCCACTTCCTTTGTGAGGCGTTCGTTCCCCAAATCCCATCCGATCCCCGGGTGACGTGGCGTGTAAGGGCGTGGGACTTAAGACCTGAGTTTGCGTCTCGTCTTTGACGTGTCGAAGCTGTGTGACCCGAGGCCAGTGGTTTAACTTCTCTGTCTCCCACCTGATAACCATGGGATCAAACTGACCTGGCGGTTGTGAGGGTTAAATGGGAGGATGCAGGCAGAGCCCCTGCGGGGTTCCAGCACCTCCAGCTCCCCTCCCCCCATATGTCTTCCCACACTGCATAGCATTTGTCTTCCTCATATGACTGAGTATCTGGGGGCAAATTCCATGTGTTACTCCTCTCTGGAAGTATTTCCTGTGGGACTTTAGATATAGCCAATTGACCAGGTGCTAGAATTGGGATAACGGGGGCAGCTAATGCTTATTGCTGTAGACCTCCCGCTGTGCTGGGCCGAGTGCTTCCAGCCCCCCGGCTGCGCAGGTGTCCTCAGGCTTGTTTTGCAGGTGAGGGGATTGTCCTGTGGGTCAGTTCAGTCATTTCCTTGGGATCCCACTCTCGGGAAGTGGAGGAGTCCAAGGTGGACTCGGGGGGCCTGGATCCCAAGTCCGTGCTTGTAATCACTATCCCAGAGGGTGAGCTGCTTCCTTCCCATCACAGGGCTGCTGTAGCCATGGAGCCGGAGCTGGGGCCGAGCTCTGGGGACTGCCAGCCCCGTGCTCCTCACTGGAGGTGTGCCCTGTCATATGACGCTGTGATTAATTGGGAGAGAAGCTGTAGGAGGTTGACATTTCCCAGCCTCATCTGTGTTTCCTGCCCACACACCGGGCCCTGAATGTCAAAGCCCCCCACGCTGCTTTGCTGGAGGGGAGGACGGAAGCCCACTCACTATTATTAAGCAATTAAAAATATGGGCTAAGCAGACTGGGACAGCCCCCCTTCCCTGGTATGTCGGGCAACAAGGTAGCTGGCTGTATCTCGCTCACGCTGAGAGACACTGAAGTGACTGAATGGAAAATGGCTCTTCTCAGCATTCAGGGGAAGCAGCTTTGAGCAGCTCACTCATCACCTTTCCAGGTCTGTGACCCAAACAGCCTGGATGTGATGAGGAGTGGGGATTAAAGGGTGTACCCAGTGGCCTCTGAAACCCGTGGTTATATCATTATATGCACAAAAGTGAGGCAGAGTCTAAAATCCTTCTCTGGGTCTTTGGGACTGTTCCCAAAATGAATGTGTTCCTCATCCTACCCCCCTGAAATGGTCTAGAACCTCAAAAGTCAAGTTCATGTCAAGTTGGACCCAAATCATTCCTCTGTTTCATTTCCACCTATAAGGATGAGTCCAGGATTTAATCTATTACAAGAAGAAGTAGGGACAGAAGAGGTTGGTGGTATGGTCTGAGTGCTTCAGAATTAATATATTGAAATCCTAATTCCAAGGGGATAATATTAGGAGGTGGGGGTCTTTGTGAAGTGATTAGGTCATGAGGGCAGGGACTCACCAATGGGATTAGTGCCCTTGTAAGAAATGCCTGAGAAAGCTCCCACAAGGAGCAAACGCTTTTAAAAAGCTTTTATTTTGAATTAATTTTACCCTTACAGAAAAAGTTGCAAGATAGTCCAGTTTCCCTGTACCCTTTTCTGAGTATCCCCTAATGTTAAAACTTCCGTAACCATAGAGCAATTATCAAGATGAGGAAATTAACATTGGTCCAATCTATTAACTGAACTACAGGCTTTGGATGTTCTACTGCTGCTGTCCCTTGTCTACCCCAGGACCCTCTGCAGCATCCCACACTGCATTTAGTTGTGATTTCTCTTTCATCTTCCACAGCCTCTAACAATTCCTTAATCTTTCCTTGCCTTTTATGACCTTGACCCTCTCAAAGAGTATAGGACTGGGGGCACAGCTTCACTTCCATGGAAAAATACCACTTCTATGGTTATTTTTGCCCAAAATATATAACCTCAGTCCAATCAAGAGAAAACATCAGACAAATCCAAGTTGAGGGGCGTTTAACAAAATAGCTGGTCAACTGATACTTTTTTGAAATAAACTTGAGCCTCTGCTTTCATACTCTGTTGATCTCAAAATAGGTTTGGGGACACTGCTCCCTGGGGGTAGAAAAATAGGACACTCAGTTGGAGTTTTAACATGCAACCTTGTGAGGGAGCAGTGGGTCTTCTCTTGGGTGATGGGGATAATCCCGGACAAGTGGTTGGAGCCATGGATTCTGGTCTCAGCTCTCTCCTGACAGTCAGATGCCTCCCAGATGTCTTTCTGTGAAATGGTGATACCTATTCTCCAGCCTCAGAATCCAATGAGATCATGTGGAAAGGCTTTTTGATTCTCCAGGGATGATGTGCATGGAGGGCCTTATCATCCCTAAACTTTGTGGGGACCCAGTGAAGTGAGAAGCTGGGAGCTTGCGCTTTGTTGGTCACTCAACTTCCCTACCCTCCTTGTTAGCTGTAATGTTGGGGGGGGGACCATGAAGAAGAGAAGAGGTAATGTTCCAGATATATATACCCTCCAACTTTTGCTTGAGGGATGTAAGCTTTATAAGAGGAGATGTAGTATTTCTTTCAGTGAATACTTCCAATCATCTACTGTGTGCTAGGCTGGTATGCTAGGTGCTGGTCATATGACCTTGAACAAAACAGTTGAAAATCTCTGCCCTGTGGAGGTAACATGCTAGTGGGGGAGCCAGACAATAAGCAAAATAAATAAGTAAATATTACAAGGTGATGAAAATCAATCTTTGAATTGATAAAAGTCAAAATGCCTTTGGATTAAATCCATGCTGGGAGGCTGACAAATGGAAATGGGTATAAAGTAACAGATAGATTCCATTAGGGGTGGGAGAAAGGGTGTTGCCAAATGTCTCACCTACTTAAGCTTTCTCACTTCAAGTCTCAAATCAAACTCTTACTTTGTGTAATTAGACAATCCATGTAGCGGTGGAAGTGTAATTCCTTTGACCTGGGAAAACGCCTCCTGATCATTCCCTCTTGGTCCCCAGCATCTTGGGAGAGAATATGAAGGAATAAAAGTACCAGGAGGAATTCATCCTTGGAATAGTAACGCCAGGATAATAACCGAGAGACAGATTACACACATCATTTAGGGGACATTTGAATGAGCATGAAGAAAACGGTGGAAAGACACGTCCCAGACTGCCAATCTGTTAATATCAGAAACCTGGTGTTTTTGAAGAATGCAGGGTGGCAGTGTTGGGGGCGCGTGAGGTGGGTAGGTGGTAGGAATACTCAGGATACTTGTCTATTTGGCTTGTAGTAACAAGTGAGTACTGCTTTTATCGTTGAAAAAAGAAAATCGAAGGAAACATTTTAACAGACAAATAAAAAGGGTGAATGAAAGGTGAGAAAGAGCTTATGAGACTTCTGAGTCTCCAAAGTTTATAGCTTTTCTTTATATTATTCCTTCATCCAAGCCGACTGTTCATTGTCTTTCTATGCCCGCCTGTGCTAAAGATCATGGGGATGAGGGCACATAAAGATGAATGGACTTGATTTCTACTTTCAGTAGCTTTATTTTTTAATAAACTTTTTTTATTGGTTATCTGATTTATTCCTTCTTTAACTGAGGTGAAATTCACATCATATAAAATTAACCATTTTAAAATGAGTAATTCAGTAACATTAAGGACATTTATAATATTGTGCAACCACAACCTCTGAAACATTTTCATCATTCCCAAAAGAAGGCAGTTACCTTCCACTTTCTTCTCCTCTCTAGTCTCTTCTGACTATTTTATATAAATGAAATTGATACAGTATGATCTTCTGTGTCTGGCTTCTTTCATTTAGCTTATTTTTAAGGTTCATCCTGTTTGTAGCATGCATCAGTACTCCATTCCTTTATTTGGAATTCCTAATAATTTGGAATTCCTCATTATATATACATCCATTCATTTAATCCGTTCATCATGGAAGAACATTTGGGGTTCCACCTTTTGGATATTGTGCTGCTATGAACCTGTGTGTCCATATATTTGTTTCAGAACCTGTTTTCAATTATTTTGGGTATGTACCTAGGATGGAATTACTGGTAAATATCGTAGCTATATTTAGTGGTTTGAGGAACTGCAGCAGCTGAATAGTTTACATACCCACCAGCAGTGTAGAAAGGTTCTAATTTCTCCACATCTTCACCAACACTTGTAATTTTTTGTTTTAAATAGTCATCCTAAGTGGATATGAAGTAGTATTTCATTGTGGTTTTTATTTGTATTTCTAAAAATGTTGCTCATTGTTTCATGTGCTTGTTGGCCATTTGTACATCTTCTTTTGAGAAATGTCTGTTCATGTCCTTTGCCCATTTTTAAATAGGGTTGTTCATCTTTCTGTTATTGAGCTCTGACTATTCTTTGTCTGTTCTGGCCACCAGACCACTATATGATTCGCAAATATTTTTCCCCTACCATGTAGCTTGTCTTTATACAGTCTTGATGATGTTTTTGAGGTACAGAGGTTTTTAGTTTTGACAAAGTCTGGTCTATCTTTTCTTTGATTGGTTGTGCTCTTGTTGTCATAAATAAGAATCCATTTCTCAATCCAAGGTCATGAAGATTTGCTCCTGTTTCCTTCTAAGAGGTTTATGGTTCTGGCTAAGTTCATTTTTCTTCATTCTTGTTTTCCCCTGTTTCCTTAGACTGAATAATTTCATGGACTTATCTTCAAGTTCACGAATTTTTCCTTTTTCCTGCTAAAATATGCTATTGAAACCCTCTAGTACGTTTTTTATTTGCTAGAATTTTTCAGCTCCAGAACTTGCTTGGTTCTTTTTGATAACTCCTATCTCTTTATGGATATTCTCTATTTACTCATGAATTATTCTCTTGGTTTCCTTTAGCTCTTTGAACATATTTAAAACAGTTTATTTAAAGTCTTTGTCCAGTAAGTCCAAAGTCTATGTTTCCTCAGGGACAGTGTCTGTTAATGGTGTGTGTTTGTGTGTGTGTGTGTGTGTGAATGGAGCATACTTCTATGTTTGTACACCTCCTAAATTTTTGTGTGAAAAGTGGAAATTGAATATTATAATGTGGTAACACTGTAAATCATATTCATCTTCAGAGTTTATTTTTATTGCTTATAGTAGACTAGCTATTTGTTGCTTAGAAATTTTTCCAAACTATTTTTACATTCTTTTAATGTGTGGTCTCTGAAGTTTCTCTTCCTTTTGAGTTCAACTAGTGTTTTGACATAGATTCTTCTGAATTCTAGGAGCCAAAAGGAGAGGGTGTGGGAGGAAAAGTGAGAGAGAGGGTAGGAGGGAGAGAGAGAGGGAAAAGGAAAAAAAAACCTCAAAGAATCAAATATTAAAAATGTGTTCCACTCTATGGAGATGTGCTCTGTACAGGAGTACTCCCTCAGTGCTCAATTAGATCATTTAAAAATTTGCCTTAGCCTTCATTTCCTACCTGTATGGAGCTTAGAAATTAGCCACAGGTGAAAGTGTAAGGTCTTTTCAGGTCTTTTCTGAGCGTGCATTTTCTACCCTGAGCATATATGTGCATGGCTTTCTTAAATCCCCAGTATACAAGGGGACTTCTGAATGCCCTAATTTCTCAAAGAAACTTCCTCCCCAGCTTTAGTTCCCTGGCTTAAGGTATGTTGTTGTATGTCTCAACTATAACCTTTTGCCTTAGGTGGCTTCATATTTTTTTCCTATGTTTCACAGTATCTCTAAAGAATGCACACTGCCTTTTCCACCCTGAGTGGGTTCTGTGTTAGGCTAACCAAGGACATAAAGCTTGCAGCAGCCCTGCAGGGAGCTCCCAATAGGTTACAATGGACAAACACAGTTCCATGTGAACAAACTCTGTTCCCTGGCTCCTTAGAACCAGGGACCCCCCTGGGTAACATAGGCTAATGTTTTTTGTTTTTTGTTTTTAATTTATTTATTTGAGAGAGAGAGAGAGAGAGAGAGCACTTGACAGGGGGAAGGTCAAAGAGAGAATTGGGGTCCCAGCTGAGCAGGGACCCCAATGCGGGACTTGATCTTGGGACCCCAGGATCATGACCTGAGCCGAAGGCAGTTGCTTAACCAACTGAGCCACCCAGGTGGCCCTTCACAGGCTAATGTCTTCAAGACCATTGTCAAGTTGGAGAGGGGCTGGGTCAAAGGGTAACCAAAAAGTCACAAGGCTTTATTACTATTTTAAAGTTGCTCTTTGTTGCTTCAGAATTCACTTGATTTCTATAAACTTAGGCTTGTTTTCCAGAATTCTGACAAAGTTGATTCTGACAGCCTTTCCTTGATTTTTTAAAAATGTTTCTGTGGAAGGATGGGCTCTTAGAACTACCTATTCCACCATCCTGCTTCTTAATAAACAAATTCATAGTATACAGCTAGAATTTTCACAAGGCATACACATCTCTATATTCACCCTCCAGACCTTTTTGTGTTTTAAAACATATTTTTTTTTAAAGATTTATTTATTTGACAGAGAGATCACAAGTAGGTAGAGAGGCAGGCAGAGAGAGAGAGAGAGAGAGAGAGGAGGAAGCAGGCTCCCTGCTGAGCAGAGAGCCCGATGCAGGACTCGATCCCAGGACCCTGAGATCATGACCTGAGCCAAAGGCAGAGGTTTTAACCCACCGAGTCACCCAGGTGCCCCCTTTAAAACATATTTATATCTCCTCTCATTTCAAAAATTGCTTACGGTAACTTATAAAGATGCACATCATGTCAATGAGAGAAAAAAATAATCTTCAGTGAGGAAAGTGGAGGCAGGAGAAGTGATGAAAGAAGAAGGAAAACAAAACCAGGAGTAAAACATTTCCCCAAGTACATGGAATCCTGTCTCACACATTTAAGAGAGGCAGGATAGAAATTGATCCCTGAGTTCCCCTGAGTTGGGGAAGCAAAAAGTAAAATGCCATCACTTGTAGATCTTGCAATGTCTGTAGGAAAAAAATAAACCTGTGGTTCAGTAGACATGCGGCTATGTCAAGTCCCACGGCTGGAAGAAATATCTCTTGGAGTTACTATTAAGAAGACCTTGATGGAATTCATCAGAGGTAGGACCTTTAATATCTTCTAGAGCAAATAAATCCTACAGCCCAGATCCCAGGCCTTCCTGTATATGCACAGCAAGGAAGGCCAGTGCCACAGTGACCCAAGGGAACAGTAATGACAGTAAGCCTATGAGGGGCCCAAATGCTGCTGATTGGATGGGTGGGGAAGAGAGCTATGGAAATAAGGGGGGGGCAGTGAATTAACTGCCCTAAGCCTCAGTTTCCCTCGCTGTAAAATAAGAATAATAATAGTATTCAAGTATATAGAAGAAAAGGAGAAATTATATATGTGTCTGGTGTGTAGTAAGTGCTTGTTCGATCTAGTGATGATTATTGTAATTCTAAAGACTTGTTTTGAGACTGCTGATGACCTTTGGTTGAGTCACTCTACTTCTCTTTCCCTGCTCCTCGATTTCTAAGCCCTGAACCAAGCAACCAAGGCTTTCAAATGGTTAAACTGTACTCAGAGCATTTGATCCTAAGAACCTAAAGGATGGTAAGGGTGTGCAAGTCAGGATGTTCCTAGCTCTGGAGCTCCCAGTCCTGCAGGGGATCAGTCCCAGGACTCAGTGGAGCCAATTGTAACTCTTAATGGGGAGGAGGAGAAGATGACTCTGTCTATTCCACTCTGCCCAACATCCCAAGGCCAGCTGCTTGAGGTATGCCTCCCTCCTTGTATACAAATCTGGCTCAGAAAGGTACAGAACAAGCATATCTCCTTGCCATGGATAGTAAGAATGCAATTCTTTATGTCAGCAGCACAGCCAATGGTTGCACTCGGGTTGTGGTAAATGCACATGGCTTTTGTCCTTTTCCTTGCATGATGACCACAGCCCAGATGGGTGTGACTTCCACGGCTCTGCTGTGGTACTGCCCGAAGGGCAGCAAGGTGCCCTCAGACCTCTGATAGGAGGAGCATCCATCTACAATTACAGCCAAGTCCCCACTGGTGTCTCAGGGAGAAGCACCTCTTTATAGTGGGTCATGAGCCTTTAATATATGACCCCTAAATCATTTAAAACTGGACTAGTCTGAGCAGCAGTGAATATGCCAATACAGCTGGGAGCGATCTCCAGCGGGCCCAGTGAAATGGCCGAGATGATCTAATAGATCTTGCTTCATCTCCAAAAGTCTATCACCCTGCCTCTCTCCTCCTTATTAAACCAAAGCTCCCCACTCATAGGAAATAAAACTGCTACCTGATATTTATATATCTTCAGAGAGTAGTGTAATTCAGAAAGCAGGGGGAATGGTTTAAAACTATTTATTGAAAAGGAGACTGGTCCTTGCATGAAATAATCTTATTGGAAAAGTTACCTTCTTTCTTCTACTGCACTTGGAAAATCTAGACCATTTGTAAAGCAAAAGGAAAAACAGAAATTGATTTTTGTTGGCATGAGGTTGGCTTTTGTAGTTTTGATTAGTGGCTTGAAGCTGATGAGTCACGTGATGGCTCCAGTATTTGGGGGAGGGTATTCGGACTGAGATCATAATAGCTATTTCTAACCTTGACTTTGAGCAGAATATTGCAGGAAGTCTTATGTCACCCCAGGTCTCCAGCTATTTGCAACCTTATAATACCTTTTAGATTGGTGTTATGCATCAAGCAGGCCCCTCCTTTCCATCACTGTGACATTCCTAGACTTTAAAGTTCTGAATGGATTTACACCTATGGGTAAATTTTATACTCATTGTTCTAGCATTTGTGCGCCTCTGGGGTTGGACCCAATCTGACTTGACTTCTAGACTGATCTCCCTCCTGCCTCCACCCTCTGCCACCTTCAGTCCTTCTAGCTGCTCAGCACACATCTGCACACACACCCTGGCCACTCCACTATTCATGAGGCCCTTTGCCCTATTCCCTCTGTTTGAATGTTTACTCCTTTCCGGGGTATCTCTCCAAAGGTACTCTCAGAAGTCACAACCCCCTTCTTGCCTACGAGTGGACCTTCTCAGTTCTCCATGAGGTCACGATCCTCTGAGCTTGATATATTTACTCTGCTTGCCACCTACTCAGTGTGGATCTTGAACCCAGAAACCTCTCATGCTGATAGCCTGTGCATTGACCTTATAAAATTTCAACTCTACCTGCTGGAGAGGGAGATGTCATCCACTTCCTCCAAAATTCATGTGTTGAAACCCTAACTCCGGTACTACAAGATATGACTATATTTGGAGTGTTAAAAAGAAAACCACATGTCCAAAATGGTGTCACTTAGGTCAAGGCCCCCAAGTCAGCAAACCAAGACTAACCTAATTGCAATTTCCACCCCCACAAATGTAACCTTCAACCAGTTGCCATGGGATTTCTTGGTCAACACTAGGAAATGTATTGATAGACCCTTTCCACTCCCCTTGGGTGGGTCACCTTGTCTAAACAATAAATGTCTCCCTAACAAATTCCTTTCTTTCTTTCTTTTTAATGCCCTATCTCTGCCTTTAAAAACCTTTCTTTTGTTTAGCTCAGCCAAGCTCCCCTCTACTTGCTAGATAGGATGCTGCCGGATTTATGAATTGTTTATTAAGGTCAGTTGAGTCTTCAAATTTACTTGGTTGAATTTTGCTTTTTAACAGGACATTAGGGTCCTTAAAGAGGTAATTAAGTTAAAATGAGTCTGTCAAGATGGGCTGGAATCCAGTCTGTCTGGGGTCTTTGTAGGAAGAGGACATTAAGCTACAAAAAGGGCCACCAGGGACATGCACACATGGAGGAAAGCCCATGTGAGGAGGACATAGCAAGAAGGCAGCATCTGTAAGCCAAGGACAGAGGCCTCAGGCTTCTGCCAACACCTTGATTTTGAACTTGCAGCTTCCAGAACTTTGAGAAAATAAATTTCTGTTGAGTCCCCTGATCTGTGGCATTTTGTTAGAGTAACATAAAAAACTCACTGTGAGCCTACCCTGGAGGGAGGGTGAGGTCAGAGGAGTGAATTCAGTCTCGGCTCCTCAGGCTTCCAGGAGGGTGAGCATCTCCTCAGGTGGATGGGCAGTGAGTATTTGAAGATTGTCTATGTCTGTCTATTTTCTTTTTTTTTTAAAGATTATTTATTTATTTATTTATTTGACAGAGATCACAAGTAGGCAGAGAGGCAGACAGAGAGAGAGGAGGAAGCAGGCTCCCCGCTGAGCAGAGAGCCTGATTCGGGGCTCAATCCCAGGACCCTGGGATCATGACCCGTGCCAAAGGCAGAGGCTTTAACCCACTGAGCCACCCGGGCACCTGTCTGTCTATTTTCTACCATCTCTCTTCTTGGCCATATGTTATCAAATCCATATCTTCTAATATTCCCCCCACCCAAGCACAGGTAACTACATAATCCAGGTCTCCATCAAAGAATTGGTGATCTATTCCAAAACTGGGTTGGACTTGTCTCTCCAGCTCCCTGGAAGCATCACCTCAGTAAGGTGGGGCGCCGCACTGGTTGGAGTGGGCTCCAGTGGAAACCTACAGGCACAAGAAGCAGGAAGATGGTATAGGTCCTGATCTGTTTCCCTACGGGGGGTGCCATGCATGGGGGGCACTGGAGGGGGAGCTCAAAGACGGAATTCTTGGCACATTCCATGCAACACGCTGTTCCGTTATTCACGGAACAACATTTATCAAAAGCTTTCTGTGTATGGGTTTCTGCGATTCTCTGTCTTTGAGGTCCCTCTTCCACCAAAGAACAGGGTTCATATAAGAAATCTGAGACTCCTCTTAACACCTTCTGTTCATATTTTAGGGAGCGGGAAAAGCCCCATCAAGACAGTGATGTTTCAGATCATGAGCTTGTAATGAATGAAAGTTCTGAGCAAAAATTCTATAGATAGAAGAGGAGAATCTATCCTAGATTTCCTTCTCTTCTGTCTCACGGGTTAGCTCTTAAATGGAGGATTGCTTATCTGGTGTTTGGGAATTTTATTACAAATATTTATTGAATGTTTTTTCTGTGGCAACCACATTTTGAGGAGGGGGTGAGGAGTGAGCGTGGGGAGGCAAGAGGAAGTCAAGGCTTTTAAAAAACATAGACTAATTTCCTGCAGATCCCAGGGGATGAGACCTCTGAAAACTAAAGTGAGTGGTTCTAACTCATTTTCCATGGAAGGGCAGGGCAGGTCACCCCAAAATGTGCCACTTTGGCCTATTGATTATTTTAAATAAAAGTTGCTTTTAATTATTTTAATAGACATTACAGTCTGCACAAGAGGGGCACTTGAACCCTTTTGTGTCCCCCTGAAGGCAGGAAATAAATCTCCCCTGTGAAAGGTCCCCTCCCTGTAGCAGGAAATAAAGACCTCCTTGTCACCAGTGATGGGAAATTCAGGGCCCAGAATGCTGTACAAACAGCACTTGTTGCTTTTTACTAATTCACTTCTGCAGCCCAAATTCTGTTTAAAATTTCTTACTAATTGAAGCTCCCAATGTTAAGCTTTCCACAAAGATTTGTTGCCTCTTTATCTAGAAACTATGAAAACTACCTGCCTTGGTCCCTTGTTTAGGTGTTACTGGGCCTCCTTATGCACTTAATAAAACTTTGGGTTTCCTTCTGTTCATCTGCGCATGTAAACGTAATGCTTAATCCAGCTGGAAGACCTTCAGAGTGGGAGAAGAGTTTTTCCTTCCCTATATCCACTATGGACTAACGTGCCTCTTGAAGGCCCCCGCCCAGTGCAGGACGCCCCAGGTTGGCAAGCTCAGGGCACCTGCTTGGAGCTAGCTGATGCTGTCAAGATCAATGCCAGTCTGCCTTCTGTCCTTTGAGCCCATGCCTCCCGATCTCAGGGCTGCCAGGCAGTGCTGCTAGCAGAGAGCCCTAAAACATGGCCCTCTCCCCCATGTATCCCTCCAGATGCAAAGGGCCCTTCTGGCGATGCTTGTGTCCATCAGTGACAAGCAGTTGGTACCCCACGTCTGGGGTGGGACTTCCAATCTCAGCTTGGAGCTTGTTGATGAGCTGATGACTGCTGTTCCCACTGAGAGCCAGCAGGATATGGTCAAATCATTGTTTGAACGTGGCAAAGTGATGGCTTGTGCTCATATTTAATCTGTGCTTTCAAAGGTGGCCATCTAATGTTTAAGACCATGGAAACATTAGATGAACAAACAGCTGGGTGGAGAGTGGAAGAAATGGGCACAGCCATGATTTGCTCCTTAATACACAAACTATCATATTTGGCTCGGGTGCATAGCTTAAAAAGACCCCTAACCTGTAGGTAAGATTTTAAAGTCTCAATTACGCTGCAGATTTGGGAAGCAGCACCTTATGCTAATGACAGTTTTTGTAAGAAGAGGGTCTTCTTTTTGTCACCAGCTTGTCCCTTCAATTAGTTGAAACTTGAGGCCCTAAATTAAAAAGCAAGAAAATAAAATGAAGCAGATTGAATTTAGGTTTGTGTGCTGCGTTTGAAATATATGAGTGGCTGCTGGAGACATAGTTGAAAATCCATGGTGGGTTCCTTATGCAGAATCCCCTTAAATGTCTGGGTATTTGCACAGGAAACCCAGTTCCTGCCCAGCACCGTTAAAGTGAGAGCTCCCTCCCCGCCACCTTCACCATGACTATGGCTTGCTTTCTAGGCTTCCTTGAGTAGGCAGGACCATTGTAGAGTCTGCTGATGCCCCTATACCTGTGGGAGCCTGCTCCTGGACTGCTGTCCCTGCCCAACCTGGAGGAGGCTGATCTTGCTTGGGGTCCTTCTTCCCCTCTGCCATCAGCAAGAGAGGTGCCCAAGGAGGAGTGAGGGTGGATCCTTTCTCCCTGGCCTGGCTCTCAGGGTGTGTGGAAGGTAACATTATAGCCAGCTTTTGCTTCATGTGTAATTGGTAAGTCTCTGCTCTCTGGGCAAAGGCCAGCTCATTTGCAGTGGCTCTTAAGCCTGGATGCATGTTAGAACAAGCTGGGAGCTTTGGTAAAACACTGATGCCCAGGCCCCTGACCCCTAGAGATTTTAACTTAATTGGTCTGGGATGGGACCTGGGTATTGAATGGTGTGTGTGTGTGTGTGTGTGTGTGTGTGTACATGCTTCTTAGTTTATTCTAATGTTTAGCCAGAGTTAAGAAATACTGGTTTGGAATTAGGCAGATTTTTTTTTTAATCAGACTAAGGCAATGTGATAGGCAGACAATGCAAAATTAGCTATGCAGAGAGAGGGAATTAGACACTCTAGGCATTCATGACAAAATTAGCCATGTACCCTCTTCACTATACTCAAAATAGGCGATAGGAGAAGGCTCTGAAAAGGCTCCTCGGGGCTTGGATAGGGCTAGAAAGTAAGCAGCTTCAAAGCTAGAGGCTACCCATGCTACAAATATTTGCTCAATCAAGTTATTTCTTTCATGCATTCATTCATTCATGCCTGCGTGTGTGCGCTGTCTACTTACTAGGTACTGTTTAGTGTCAAACACTGTAATAGGCTCCAGGCGGCAAAGATAAATATCTTCAAGATAGGAGCTCTAAAAGGGTTGGAAGCACAGAGATTAAGGGTTAGTTTTCTTAGTCGTAGATACTTGACTTTTCACCTGGGGTCCCCTTCCTTTGCAAAGGCTGGGACCCAACCTTCTGCCCTTGGGTCCTCCTGGGGGTGATACCACCACCCCCCTCCCTCCTTTCTGCTTCCCCGCTTGTGAAGTCTTCCCACTGGCGTTTTCTCCAGGACATCTTTGTACGAGGATGAGTGGCATATGGGCCACTTTGTCAGGCACACATTATCTTAAGTACATCCTCATTCCCTTTCTCGGCTTGGTTCATGTGGTGATCGCAGAGGCTTGTATTAATAAGCAAGTGTGCAGATGCAGAAGGAATGGTTTAGAATTGACCAGGACTGACTAGAATATATGCACATGTATAATATCTGTATCTATGCCTTTTTTAAAAAAGATTTTGCGTATTTATTTATTTACCAGAGGAAGAGCGAGCACAAGCAGGCAGAGTGGCAGGTAGAGGCAGAGAGAGAAGCAGGCTCCCCGCTGAGCAAGGAGCCAGAAGTGGGACTTGATCTCAGGACCCTGAGATCATGACCTGAGCCGAAGGCAGCGGCTTACCAACTGAGCCACCCGGGCACCCCAATGCATCTATGCCTTTTTCAGCAACAAAAAAGTACAGATGATCTCATGGTAGCTTTGCAACACACTAAGTAGAACGTTGGGCAGGAAATTATACCTCTTTCACCCAGTAGGAAGCTGAGAGGCAGAGAAATTTGACTGGCAAGCATCTTTTTCTGGATTCTTCTCCCTGTGGGTGGCAGACATCTATCTCTAGGCTCGGCATCGGGAAGTACTTCCCTTTCCAACTTCAAGCTCCTTTTGCAAAGTCCCCAGCATAGCCTTCTCTCCACCTCCCAAGCGGCAGGAGAAGCCCGCATTCCTAGGGGCGCTCCTCCCCCGGCGACTAGACATGACCACAAGGGGGCACCAAAGAGTTTCCACTCGTTTTCCTGGGTGTAGGGAAGAGGTAATAGTGTGAACTGAGAAGAAGGGATGATGTTGGAAGGTAAAGCCTGAGCCCCAGCTAGAAAACCGTGCCTAGACAGCTGAGGGCATGCCTCTGGTTTTTACTGTGGTCGGAGAGGTGGGGGAATGCTCCTGGGTGGGGTGAGGTTCTAGGGCTCTCAGGAGCAGGGAGACGCCCTGTGGATGTTTTGCTTTGCCTTCCCAAAGGAAGATAAGGTCCGTGGAGGAGGTGTTTGTTCAGCAGGTCTTTCACGGAGTGTGGGTGGGACACGAAGTCTGAAAGGTAGGCTGCGGGTTAATAGGGCCACGTGGATGGTGGAAGGGAGTCTGGATTTTATTCCAAGTGCCACGGGGGTCTCGGAGACATCCAGGCCACGGGGTGCTTCACCTCTGGCTGCTCTGTGAGGAGCAGATGGCAGAGTGCACGGCAGGGACATGGGAGGCGGTGGGGTGGCGGTGGTGAGGATGGAGAAAAGCAAAAAGAGGGGCGCCTGGGTGGCTCAGTGAGTTAAGCCTCTGCCTTCAGCTCAGGTCATGATCTCAGGGTCCTGAGATCGAGCCCTGCAAGGGGCTGTCTGCTCGGCGGGGAGCCTGCTTCCCTCTCTCTCTGCCTGCCTCTCTGCCTACTTGTGATCTCTCTGTGTCAAATAAATAAATAAAATCTTAAAAAAAAAAAAAAAACAACAAAGAAAAGAGAGAGAAAAGCAAAGAGACCCAGGACAGCTGTTGGAGTCAGGATTGGTAGAATTTTTTGGCAGACTCCCACCAAAGGTGTGAGAAAGAAAGGTGGGTGGTGTTGGGATTTACTGAGGAGAAAGGCTTTGAGAGTGCCAGGAGGGAAGGGATCAGTGTTCTCTTCGGTCATGCGGAGTATGAAATGCTACCACATTCCCACATGGACATGTCCATGGGCAGCTGGAGTTCTAAGAGCCCTGGTGAGAGGCATTGATTAACAGGATAATTAGCACACTCAAGGGCAGGAGCTAAATGCCTAGAGTCCAGGTGGGGATCTTCACCCGTTTGGAGAAAGCGGGAGGTATATGGCTGGCCCCTGGGATTCCAGAGATGGCTGCCATGTTTCCTGGTTGGAGGGTTCAGGGTGGTGGAGGTCCAGGGGTTGGGGTTGAGGTGTCCATGAAGGTAGGACGGGGCTGGTCAGAGGACCTCATTCAGTGCTAACTCTCATTACGGGCTGAGAGTCAGGGGAATGAGTGAGGGCTTTTCTTGAGAGGGAAGAGCTGGCTGGAGGGAGAAGTGTAGCCTTCCAGAGAAGCAACCCGGGGAAGAAAAGTAGTGATAGATGGAATCTAGGGAAAGCTTCCTGGGCCCTTTCTGTTTGCAGTTGTGTGCTTTCCCTTCTCTGTCTTCTTCAGAAACTGGCCCTCTGGGGCAGAATAATGTAATGTGTGAGCACTTGTTGGGGAACGAGGAAGCCAAGCCTTGGACAGCCACCCAAACAGCTTCTGAGGGACGAGGGAGCCTTTTTGCTGGTGGGGGACCTTGGGCTTTGCAGAGTGGCTTCAGAAAACCCTGGCATGGGACTGGTCTATTTAGAGAAAAATTGTGGAAAGAACAGAGGCTGGGCAGTTTCTGGGTATGGGCAGGTCAGGGCATCTTTAAACCAAGCTCCCCTAAGACCTCTCCAATCAACAGGTAGGACACGTTCACGGGCTGCCCTGGGCTCATTCTCTGTGTCCGTTGCCCTGTCCTGCATGGAAGCCTCCTGCCCTCTGAGCACCCAGCTGGCTGGGTCAGCACATTGGTGGCACTGGCCCTGGGTGAGCCGGAGAGCGGCAAGGGCAGTTACCCACTGCCCACCGTAGCCCCTCTCCTGGGCTGGCCATGGGGATTCGCACTTGTGTTGTTCCTTTGCCTTATGTCATTGCTGAGAGACTGTTGGAACATCCGGAACCAGGAACTGTACTTTGTTCATCTGAAGGACGCTCAGTAGTTTGGAAGCAAGGAACAGAACCCCTGGGAGATGGGAGGTGGAGGCCAGGCAAAGAGGGAGAGCAGAGCCACCAGCAACTTCTAGAGAGATGGAAGAGCCGGGGTGTCCTCTGCCGGCACCCAGGAGGGCTGTCCCCTCCCTCCTTTCATGGTCACATTGAGGCAGGCTGGACTGCGCCCACCCCAGTGCGACAGAGATGGAGAGGAAAGGAAGCACCCGAAAGGTGCTCTGGGGACTCAAACGAGCCATCCTGCAGCCCCTCCAGGTGTGTGGCCCTCACCGGATAACAGAGAGCACACCGCACAGCGAGAGGCGTGTTTCAGGAGAAAGCCGTCTCCCTTACAGCCAGCTAGGGTTCGTTATGTACCAGAAAGGAAGCAAGATAGATAAATATTTGGGGGAATGAGTGTGTGGGAGAGATGCGCTGTCAGGGAGAGTGAACATTAGGTGGAATGGATTGCGTCGTCTTGGTAACTTTCCCTTAGCTCTGTAACAGGATGGCTCCTGGGTCTGGGCTCCTGCGTGAGCCTCCCTCCTTCCTGTGCCATTCATACTCATCGAGTTCCTTCCCATCAGTGTCACCTGGGGAAGGAAAGGAGAGCACAGAGGGGGGACGGGTGGTGCCAGTTTTCCTCCAGGGAGAGGAGCCAACACCCCTGTCTCCGGGGCTCGCAGTCAGCTGTCCCCACCTTGGGACACAGAGCAGTGGGGTGAAGCATGTCTTTATTGAAGGAGGGGAGAGGAGTCAGGTGTGTTTGGCCCAGACTCTATCTGTCAGACATTGGGGAGATTCCAGCCCATGTGTGAATCCGTCAACCATACTTCCAGAGCCTTGGTAACTTTCCTGTCATGGTTATTTGTTTGTTTGTATTGAAGCATGCATTCCCGGTCCGTGAAAGTCCCTCACTGTCCGGCGGGTTTTAGTAAATGTGTGGAGTTGTACCACCGTCTCAGCGATCCTGTTTTAGGACGATGTTTGCTGTTATTATCCTGTTTCTCTGACTGATTCGCCTGGATGGTTATAGGAGGAGAGGCCACGTAAGAAATGGAGATGCCGGAGTGGCCGGGAGGGGGCGCTGACAAGAGCCGCGCTTCTTACTGTGTAGTTCTGGTGAGCCCGGGTGGTGCAGACCTCGTCGGGTGAGGTACCACATGTGCTTTCAACAGGAGCCCAGGGAGATGGGCAAGCCTCTTATTCCCATTTCACAGATGGACAAATGGAGAAAGGACGCTAACAGAGGTCCAGTCACTTGGACCTGGTCTCACTGCCAGAAGGTGGCCGAGCTGGGATTTGGACCTATACCAGTGGGCGGCGTTCTCCAGCCAGTACAGTGTGGGGCATCTGGAGGTTTTGGTCTAGCGTGAGGACCTCCGCAGCTACAGTCGGATGACTTTTTTTTAAAGGATCTTATTTATTTATTTGAGAGAGAGTGAGAGTGTGAGAGAGAGCACAAGACAGAGAGGCAGAGGGAGAGCCAGGCTTCCTGCTGAGTGAGGGGCCTGACATAGGACGCCGACGCCATCCCAAGACCCTGGGATCACGACCTGAGCTGAAGGCAGATGCTCAAGGGACTGAGCCACCCGGGTGCCCCAGTCAGATGTCTTTAAATGTGACAGATCCTGATGGCATGCTGCAGCCCTCTGATTTTGTGACACTTAACCAATTTGAGTTTATGGAAAATGGAAAATGCATCCCTACCCCTGATTGATTCCGATTCTCACCTGGCCCTGGGTTCACTGTCCTTTGGCTTTGACGGCATCTGGGAAAACAAGCTCCAAAGCTGGGTTTGTTTGCTCTCTGGCCCTCAGCAGGAGGCAGCAAAGGCAGGGTGCCTTCCTCGTGCCCAGGAGTAAGGGCCCCTGCACACACAGCCTGCCTGCCACCCAAGTCAAGGTGTTTGACAAAGTCACGGTGTCTCTCCCTTTCAGAATCAGTCTTCCAATTGTGGACTAGAAAACCAGGCGCCGCCGTCTTCTGATGTCATGCCAGGGCTTAGAAATGGATGCTCCCCACCACATAACGTGTGAAATATGATCTCTCTGTCCAGGCATATATGAAAAGGAAGAAAGAAAGAAACACCCAACAACAACCCTCTGTTGAATTTTGAAATGTAAATGTTTGCTAATGCTTTGCTGGAGACAGCTTCACTTGGTCTGAGAGCTATGTGTAAAGAAACATTAAAATGCATCATTTGCTCAGGGCTAAAAGTCATCAGCTTGTGATATTAATGCCCTTTAAAAAATAATTTGTCGGCATGAAATCAGAGCATGCCTTGTACAAAGGATTGGCTCTTGTCACTTTTCTCATGGATCTGCTGAGTTAGAATTGCATTTAGATCTTGCCAAAAATGAGTCCCCCACCAATCTCTCTCTCTCTCTTTCTCTCTCTGCTAGAAGAGAGGTAAAGGGGTTGACTTTGACTTCATGGAGTGTGTAGGGCCCCAGCCCCGCAGTCTGGCACTACGCCAGTCAGCTAGAAGGTCACTGGGTCGCATGCTGGCTGCTTCTCCAGCCTCAGCCCAAGGGTTCAAATCAGGGCTGGTCTAGGCTTAGGGACATCTGTGAGAGCACCCACAAGAGGTCACCTAAATTTTTCAAGGCCACGATAGCCTCCAGTGGCCAACACCTTCCTCAAACTAGCTTATGTAACATAGCAGGAAACCTTGCCCAATACAGGGGTATGGTTCACAGAGCCCAGGGCTGGGAACGGGGCTGGGTTTTCATCCCCCTGGATGCTGAGGCTCAGTGCTCCTGACCTCCCTCTCCTGGGCATGCAGGGTGGGTCCATGAGAGGAGGGGGCCTGAGTGGGCTGGAGGAGAGCTGAAGAGGTTGATTCCAGGGAGCTCTGGTCTTCCCTTCCTGCCTCTTCCGGAGCAACCCCACTTTCTCTCGCGCTGGGTGGTGGAGGATTCCGTTTGGAATAAGGGTTCCGGTGTGAAGAAAGAAACTGAAAATGCCTGGACTACATAATTCCTTGGCTTCCTCACCTACTCTGCTGCCAGGAGATTCCCGTATGTGATTTATCACCAAAGGCATCTAGGCTTTCCTTTTTAATTTCTTCATTTCATTTCAAACACTTTAAATAGATTCTTTAAAATACATGCATTTTATTCATCCAGTCATTCACGCGTTCGTTGAGTGCCTCGTAGGGGTTCTAGGCTCCGGGGACAGAGCGGTGAACATAGCAGGAGGCACCTGCCACCCTCCATGGAGCTTCTGTCCCCACTTGGGAGCAGGCGAGGTGGTGGCAAGCGTGTCTGTGCTTGGCTCGGCCGCTGGGCCTGCTCTTCCCTCCGGGGCGAGGGGCTACAGCTGTGGATGTTTTTCTGGTCCCAGCTCTTCTGTGAGGTCTGGGGCGGGCGTGTCTCCCTGCTGCGACCCTGGAGCCCAGGGAGCACGGAGGATGGCTTGGGCTCCCTGTCTCACACCCTCGAGTCCAGAGTGGGAAGTGATGGGCAGGCAGAATGCCTGACCAGTTCCCACAGCCATGGCGCATTTCAGAGAGATTCCTGGGGCCCAAGGTGCCCTCTCAGCCTCCCTCGAGGAGTCCCGGGAGTGCCGAGAAGGGCAGTGGTATGTTATCTCGTGAGCTCCAGCTGCTGGGCACCTCTGTTTCCAAGCCATGGAGACCAGGTGATCTTTTGTGGCTGGATTCTGGGCAAGGTGCACGGAATACAGGAAGGGGGTGAGGAGAGCCTGTTACACTCCTGGGGCTACCTCCTTTCCTAGGTACAGGGCAGGGAACGAACTTAACAGCAGAGTGCAGCCATTAAGAGCTCAGTTTCTGGAAGGAGACTAGGGTCCCAACTGGAGCCTAAGCTCTGCTTCCCTGGATATGGCTACTTCTGGAAAGGAGCCAGGTGGCCATGTCAGGGAGACACCAGAGAGAGGCAGAAGGGAAACAGGCAGGGCCAGCAGAGCTGGTGGACCAAGGCTCCTCCACTTAGCAAAGCAGGCATGTTCCCCACAGCCGGCTCTGGGATCTTCTCTCTTGTCTGATTTCCTACCCCCTTCCCTGACTCGGAGCAACAGGCAGGCCCAGCGAGGGGTGGGGAGAATTTGGCAAGGGCTGGGGATGAAATGAGGTGGGAGACTCTCTCCCTTTGCTGTCACCTGCCAGAACTCCCCGTCCCATGCTAAGCTCCTTCTCATGCTCTGTGAGCCGGGGACCACCTGCTGGTTAGAGCTGAGGACCACACCGGCTGGAGGTACCTGGGAATGTGCCAGCCCGAGCCTCAGAGACCCATCCTGCCTTCCCTCTGGGAAAAGACAATGAGATGCCAGAGAAGAAAATCCTGGAAGAGAGGGTAGGACCCTGGGACAGCACCCTAGGTGGCTTGTTTCCCTGGCACTGGGCAGAGAGTGCCTTGCGGGACCAGTGACAGTTGGATGGAGGCACAAATGGCCAAAGCTTGTGTGGGTCGCAGTCAGGCTCCCAGTGCACACTTCCCTGCCCAGCTCCCTCTGCACACGTAGTGCACTCCTGCTGAGCCCTGTCCCTCCCATCTGCAGAGAGCTGTCTGCCAGCCCACCTGCCGGGAGGATGTCTTGCTGAATGTGCTGCCTTCTCGGGAGGCTCTGAGTTTTAAAAGGAAACAAGAGAACAATGCTTTCTCCAGACTGGTAGTTTGAGAATGCGCTCTCCTCTACCTGTTTGCTCAAGATTTTAATGCGTGTTCTGCAAAAACTTTTTATTAAATCCCTTGTCAAATGAATTTGCCAAACTTTGGACATTTTAGCCCCATTTTGAAGATATAAAATGCACATCACCATATCCAGGGTTCTGAAAAGTCCCATGGTTTAAAACGACCCATTTGATTTTTTTTAAGCGATAATTAGTCTTCCTGAGGGCTGGCTTACAGACAATAGAATTCACTTATTTTAAGAGTGGAGCTCAACGAGTTTCTACAAATATATACACTCAGGGAACTAACTCCACCATCAAGATATAGGACATTTCCAGCTGCCTGGAAGGTTTGCTCATGACCTTTTGTGGCCATTCTCCCCCCACCTTGTGAGCCTTGGCAACTCCAACCTGTTTTTAATAGCTAGAGTTTTGTCTTTTCTAGAGGTTCCTGTAAGTGGAATCATACTGCAAGAAGGCTTCCGGGCCCCTGGTTTCTTCCCCTTCGCACAGTGTTTATTGAGGTTCAGCTGTGCTGGGTACACTTGGCTCCCGTTCACTGCCAAGTAGCAGCCCCTTGTCTGGACCACCCCCAGCTGCTGCCCCAGCCCCTGGCTGACGGACGTTAGGTGACACAGAGTAAAACTGCTTGGGCATTTGTGTGTAAGCGCTTCTGGGGACATAGATCATCATTTCTCTTGGGTAAACAGCTGCGCGTGAACTTGTGTCATTATATTTGATCAAGGAACATTTCAATTGAACATCTGTGAATAAATGTTCTGAAGAACCATTTCAGAAACACAGCTCAAGTTCGCTCAAAGGCTGGGCCTGTCTGCGCCTCCAGGGCGGCCCTCCTCACGTCCACAGGCAGAGCCAAGGTCCCTGGCTCCAGGGCTCTTGCCTGGCAGACATTCAGGAGGGCGTATGGGTGACCCTGGGTCTGCCAGGCAGAGCTTGGCGGGGAAAAGGCCCCTTGAGCTGGGCATGGTGAGTCACCCTTAGAACCGCGGCAGCTTCTCTCCCGTCATCGTAGTAAACTCAGCCCCTGGCTGTGCTCTCTGCTGTCCCTGCTCTCGCCTGGATGGAGAGACTGGGACTCTGGCCAAGGGGGGCCAGGCTCTGTGTTGCTTCCCCCCTGGTTCTAAGAGGAACAGGAGCCACAGTATCGTGGCAGCAGAGGGTGAAGGAAAGGCTAATGGAGAACCCAGGGAGCATATAGAACAAAAGCCAGCCAGAGGAACCCACCAGGTAAATGATAGCATTACCAGGCGCATGAAGGAAGCAGCATCCGTCCCCTGCTGTGGCGGGAACCTGGAGACCTGGCTGCTCAGCACAGGTGCTCCTGCTGGTCTCCCCTGAGGAGAACAACACTTTGGGAGGGCTGGGTAGTCTAGATTTGAAATGTTTCATGAGCATCCTGATTTCTTTTGTGTGTTGTCAATTGTCTTAATAGACTCTCGTGATTTTCCAATTTTGTTGCTCAATTAAAGTTGGAAATGGCCCGTTACTTCTCCCACATCGTGCTTCTGGGTGGGGTGTCCCAGGCCACATGGGACAGGCTTGGCTGGGTGGGCAGCTTCTCTGACGCGGGCGCTGTGGCTGTAGGAGGCACAGGGCATTTGCCATCAGAACCAAGAATGTAGCCCCTTTTCTTCCCTTTAGCTCCTCTCAGCTCTCAGTTCCCACTGCTATCTGGAAATATTCCCTAGGTATTCTGTGGTTCTGTGGAAAGAGCACAAGATTCTGGAATCTGACAGACCCGGTTTCCAGTCCTGGCTCCGTTATGGGCCATGTAGCAAGGCCAGGCCTTAGTCTTGTCTCGTCTGTAAAATGAAGGAATATACCTCTTCAGTGGTGTTAAGAGGACTATATGAGATACAGTATCTTCTGTGGCCGGCCAGCGCCTGGTGCGTAGCAGGGGTCTAATAAACAGATGTTCATGACCCCAAACTCCTGGACCCACATCCCCCAGCCATGGTGTGTGCCTGACCATGACGGGGAGAAGGAAAGTGGGGAGTGTGTACTGGGAGGGCAGAAGACACAGTGGTGAGACCCTCGTCTACCGGAACGCTCACTCAGCATCCTAGAACTCTAAAATCCCAGGCCCTGGGGGTTTCCTGAAAAGTCTTCCGTCCAACTGCCCTCCCCGTGCTGGAGATGGCTTCCCAAAGCCTTCCCCATGCTGAATGGACGTTTCCCAGGAACGTCAGTGGGTGAGGACGTGGTCTCTGTCACCTCTGATCCACAACCTTGGGCCAGTTCCTTACTCTCTCCCTGCCTCAGTTTCCTCATCTGTAAAGTGGAACTGAGTGAGATTGCCTCTAGGGTAAAGTGATGGAGATAAATTCCTTAAAGCTTTCCTTGGCAAGGGAATCCCCCCAACAAATGCCAACTCTAAAAGCTTTCCCCCCAATAAATGCCAACTCTAAAAGCTTTCCATGGGGTGCCTGTCTGGTTCGGTCAGAAGAGCCTGCGACTTGATCTCAGGGTGGTGAGTTCGAGCCCCACGTGGGATGTTAAGCTTACTTAAAAGTAAAAAAAAACCCAAAGCTTTTCTTATTGTGCATAACCTTCTCTGTGATGAAAAACTTGCTATGGCCAGTTATACCCCATATCCTTCCTGGCACCTTGGGCAGCTTTGTGTCCAACAAAGGAGGCTCTCCCTGTCTTCTGGAAATTTCCACTTGGGAGTCTCTTTATCATCCTTCTCAAGCTTCCTTCCTTCCTTCCTTTCTTTTTTTTTTTTTTTTTCTTCAGAAAGCTATCATTTCTTCTCTTCATCTTTTCCCCGTACTTTCACTCAGGAAACTAGTATTAGGTTGAACCATATGAAATTGCCAGTTTGTGTATCAAAAGCGGCTGAATGCCAGCGATTTCATATAGTTTGACCTAACAACAGGTTACCCAAGCAGCGCCATCTTTGGGCTCCTAGAACCACAATCACCACTGCCATGTTGAACACCTGTTGCTGGGGCCTGTCCCAGGTCTGGTTGGGGGGTGGTGCCCAGGAGTCTGTATTTCTAAGGTCTCCATTGACGCAGCAGAAAGAATACTGGCCTCAGAGACAGGACACAGACCGGGGATTGTCCTATGTCTGGCTGACCATGCAACTTTGGACAAGTCCCTCTAACCAGAGGTTAACCTTGGACAAGTCCCTCGAACCAGAGGTTAGAGGCCTCTAACCTTGGACAAGTCCTAACCTCTGGACAACCTCCTAACCTTGGACAAGTCCCTCTAACCAAAGGTTAACCTTGGACAAGTCCCTCTAACCAGAAGTTAGAGGTCTCTGGTCTCTAACCTCCAAGATGGAGGTTCCAGAAGGTGATCTCTCAGATCACTTCCAACACTGAACTCCTATGGTTTATGAAATATTTACTAGGGGCCCACTAGGAGCTGGAGGTTACAAAAAATACAAACCCCTACCTGCAAGAAGCCCCCACCTCTCCCTGGTGGGGGAGATCCAGGCCAGTGCAGTAGGGCTGAGCAATGTCATGTGGACGGTAATGCAGAATAGTAGCGCTGAGGAACGCAGGGCTAACCGCAGCTGTAAATGGAGGGTGAAGACATGGTGGATGGGGTAGGCTTCCTACTGGAAAGGGGGGCTTTGAGGAGGGTCTTGGGTGGAGAGAAGGAAGAGGTACCTTACCTTTATTTCTCATCAGTATTCCCAGCACTCTGGCTCTTACCATTTCAGCAGCCTTAAGGTACTTCATTCGTTCCCTTGCTCATTCATTCACCCCTCTATCCATTCCTTATATCCATAAACAGATACTGGGTGCTGACAAATAGTAACAAGATAAAATTAGTGTCTCCCCTTATGGAGCTTCTCAATGTGCCAGAAGGGTCAGGTAAGAAACGAGCACACAAATCAACCAAAGTATGAGATGTAGTGTTTTGCAGAGAATTAAAACAGGATGAAACATTGGTGACCATGTGGTATCTTGAATTGGGACAGGGATCAGGAAAGACCTCTCCGAGGACGTGGCATGTAAGCGGAGATCTGAAAGTCAAGAAGCAGCAGCCAGGGCAGGATCGGCACAGAGGACTCTAGGCAGGAGGAGTGAGGTGAGAGATGGGAGGGAGGGCGGCACACGATATATCTGGTAAAGTAGGCAGGGGTCAAAACGTAAAGGGTTTTGTAAACCAGGATAAGGATTTCATGCTTTATTCTAAGTGCAACAGGGGGGCCATTGAATGGCTTTAAGCAGAGAAGCATAATTTGACTTATGCTTTTGAGAGATCTCTCTGGCTTCAGAATGAAGAATGATCCTAAGGAGGCAGAGTGGAAACAGGTTGCCTGGTGAGGTTATTGTCATGGTCCGGATGAGCAGCGGCGATGGTGTGGACTGGTGGAGTGGTAGACAAACCACTCGATATTTAAATACCCAGGGCGGACAGGGTGGGGTAGGGAGACACAAGGGGGTAGAGCACGTTCTCCAGAGTTAAAGCAATGTTTCTCAAACATCTTTTTCCCGCCCTTGTGGGAAATGTTGTACATTTGCACCAGAAACAGTGCATCTGGGGCGCCTGGCTGGCTCAGCCAGGACAGTGTGCAACTCTTGATCTCAAGGTCTTGAGTTCAAGCCCCACACTGGCATGGAGCCTACTTAAAAAGAACAAAAAACAGTGTGTCATTTCAGCAGTGATCATCAGCTGGGATTCCCTGGGAGCTGGTAAGAGCACAGCACTGGTGGAGGACAGGGAGCACGTGCGACCCCAGCATCCCACCAACTGCCACATGATTTTGTGGCCTGATGACTACACAGATCCTAATTGTGAGTGAGGGCCTAGGGTAGCTGCCCAAGTGATGGGCAACATTTATAAATACAACCTGGGGTGACCTCTGTAAAGCTCGTTCCTTGCCATTTTGACGCCCTGAGAACATTTTGATTCCTTGTGTATAAATAAATCATGTTAACAATAATTTTTGTCAAAAAATGATTTTCGAGAGTAAACTCCAGTAAGTACATTTAATTTCTTCATAATCTTCTGCCATGGGATGAATCTAAAAATATCTAATCGTTTTGGTTTTCATTTCCATTTTTATTAGGAGAAATTCTATTGCATATATACTGTACAATGAATATTTGGTTTGTCACTCAGGGTTTTTTTGTTGTTGTTGTTGTTGTTGTTTTTTTGGCCATTATAGCTTTTGCCACGTTGACTGATTTTACTTTTTTCGGGTCCAGTGTTCTCGGGCTTGATTTTGAAAATCTCAATTGTGTCAGGGAGATAAGATTCTTTAGTTACGTTCTCATTATAATGAAATTTATTATTGCAGTTTTAGCCACTGTCAGTTCTGTTTTCCATTCTGTGTTTTCTACCAGAAGTACTCATTATAAACTGAGAAGAGCAGGGACACCTGGGTGGCTCAGTCAGTTGAGTGTCTGACTCTTGATTTTGGCTCCGGTCATGATCTCAGGGTCCTGAAATGGAGCCTTTGTCAGGATCTGGGCTCACCAGGGAGTCTGCTTGGGATTCTCTCTCCTTTTCCCTCTTCCCCCTCTGCATCTACTCTGCTCTGCTCATATGCTCTCTCTTAAAAAAATAAATGAGGGGCACCTGGGTGGCTCAGTGGGTTAAAGCCTCTGCCTTCGGTTCAGGTCATGACCCCAGAGTCCTGGGATCGAGCCCCGCATCGGGCTCTCTGCTCAGCAGGAAGCCTGCTTCCTCCACTTTCTCTGCCTGCTTCTCTGCCTACTTGTGATCTGTCTGTCAAATAAATAAATAAAATCTTTAAAAAAAATAAATGAAAATATAAATAAACTGAGAAGAGCTGATGGTTGTCTTCATATTCCAGCTCATCTGGGAGGATGTGATGAGCTATTATCTCAGGTGTATCAGAATTGTTCTCGAACACGGGCTGCCCAGGCTGCTGGTGAGTGCTCAGGCTCCAGAGTCAGTCTGTCTGGTTTCAAGTCCTGGGTTTGCCACCTTCAAGTTGTGTGGTGTTGGCCCCAGTACCTTCACCTGAAAATGAGCATCCACCTTCCAGGTGGCTGCTGCCGTGGGTCATGGAATGCACGCCAGGCACTTGTTACTCTGCAGCAATTAGCGGACCTGATTCGTTATTCTGATGAAGGAAGCAGCCAGCCCCCTGTTAGGAAAGCGGGGGTGGGTGGAGTTTATGCCAATTACCCCATGTCCCCACTGCATTGTCTTCACCCATTTTACCATCTGCTTCTATCCCCCCAGAAGCCTCTTGGGTTCTCATCCCTACTGATTAAAGTTTCTCGAAATGTGATCCATAACCCGCAGCAGAGTCAGTTTGGAAAGTTGTTAAAATGTAGATTTCCGCTGAACCAGAACCTTTTAGGGCAGCCTCCTGAGTCCTTTTTCACCCACTCCCAGTGATGCTCCCTGAGGTATGAGAGACTTAGGTCCTTGGCCCCGATGCCCTCCAAGGGTAGATGGTGATCTGCTCTTCCTGCCAGGCCAGGCGTCCAACAGCAAGAGAACCCCGAGCTGCCCTCTTCCTAAGATTTTGAGCAATAGTCTCTAATCAGTGAGCACCCCAGAAGGCCAGGGGAACCCGGCCACCTTTCTGCGACTCCTAGGTCCTGAAAGCTACCATCTGTGTCAGAAGAATAAGCTTGCACCCATCCGTAATTGTAATTGAAGCTGAAAAGAAGCCATTCCATCATTTTTAGCTGTCCAAGGTTAATGCCAGCAGAATGACATCATGACCAATGAGTTCTGTGGTTTCACGTCAACAGGTCGTTGACAGTGCGAAACACATCAGTGTAGCCACACCCAATGTGAGTGTGTCTCTGGTGACCTCGTCAGCTCTCTTTTTGTACCCAGTCAAAACTGCCAGTGCCGACAACCGATGACCCCCCTCCCCCCAAGGAAAACGCAGATTTGCTAGGTCAAGTCTGCAGGCAGGGAGAGGAAATGCTTAACAGGATGCTGTACCTTCCTTTGTCTCCATGTGAGGCGGACAAGTCTAAGAGGCTAACCCATCATTGCCACTCCCCATGAGCCTGGGGGACAGACAGAGCTGACAGGCTACCTGGAATCAGGTGGTTTAAACGTCTTCTGCAGCCAGTGATGATGAGCTCTGCCTGCAGACTCCCCTTGCGCCTGTCCGCACGGAGCCAGCAAAGAGTAAGCGTCCAAGCCAGCGGGGAACCTGGAAGAGCCTAGTAGCCCTAGGGTTAGGGTCAGGTTGTGGGGTGGTAGAGCCTGCGCTAGTTGGGCAGCTGATGTCTGTGCTGATCGGTGGTTTCTTAAATCTTTTGAACATCACCCTGGGGAACAGCTTAAAATTTCTTCTCAGGACAAGGCTGCAGGCAGTCATTACCAATTATCAACTGTTGGTAGTTTAGAAGAAACTTATTTACCATCTGTGGATTAAGATCTTGTTTCCCCCAAGGATGTTTGGTTTTCAACCGTGTGCTCTGGAAGTTAAAGAATGAGGCTCCAGGACTGGCCCTCTAGGGCTGTAACTTCTGGTACTGGAATTGGACGGAAGTTGAGGGGGTTGTCAAGTCTCACGTCCTCACTGGCTCTGACCCTTGAACCCAAGTTAGGGCAAATGGGACAGACAACAGAAAATCCCCCAAGCCCTCAGCCCCGTGCGGGCTTCTAACAGAGTAGACATAGCCCGTCCAGGTCCTCCCGTGTAGAAGCTGGAGTTGGCCAGGGTTTCTCTGCCATACGTTTTCTTTTTTGCTGCCCAGAGATGGCAAAAGTCACTTAGCATCTAAACAGTGTGACTTGTGCCCTACATAGAAGGAATTTTGCCACATTTATAAATTTTTCCCGTTCTCGTAAGTAGCAACGTGTCCCTGATTTTAAAACAGTTACAGTCGCGCTATCCTCAGTGACAACTTGGGCAAACGTGGAATTGCTGCAAGGTAAGGCTTCTGGGGAGCGGGAGCAGAGAGGGAGCGGCGGGACGGCATCTTTGGAATAAGTGTCTAGATACGGATCGGCTGGTCCAGCGGGAGAACATGGCCACCCTCCACAAGGGCTGGTGACACTGGGGCGTGCCAGAATAATCTTTCTCCGGGATTCCTCAGTTTGCTTCTACACTTGGCTTTTCTGACTTTCAGAGTTGCCATAACCCTCATTTCAGCAGGGAGAAGACAGGTCCAGAAGCGTTAGCCGACTTTTCTGAGATCACACAGCTAGCCCAAGACCGAGGCAAAGGCAGTGGGGTCCTGATACACCTTCTATTCACTTTAGACAAGATGTCAGTGTCATTTATCTCTTTCTGGATAACCCAGGGCGATCATTACGAGCGCTAATTACCATGTAACATTGCAGTGGAGGGCTGGCTGAGGTGTAGGGGCCCACCTGCTCCTACACTCAGATGCTCACTGAAGGTTACTTTGTTGTTTGCTCCTCGGACTCCTTAGGTCTGTCTTCGTCATCGTCAATCCCTTATTGTGCCTGCTTCAAACAAATCTTCCAAAATCTATTTCCCCACACACTGTTGCCTTTGAAAGGACTTTAGTAATTTCATTTTGCCTAATCATTCTCCCAGCATGGCTGGTGGACATCTCAGCGGTGCCATCTTGTCTCCTCCCTCCTCCTCCTCTCCATCCCCTGGGCCCTCTGCACCTTCTCAGCCAATGCACGGTGCCAGGAGCAGGAAAGAGCAGGGTCCAAATCCTGGCAACAAACAGGGTGACTGTAGGCAAGTTTCTTAGCCTCTCTGAGCCTGGGTCACCCCTTGTGTCTCTCGGGCAGAATGTGAGGACTAAAGGCCCGCATGGAGTTGTCTTTTAGCAAAATCTAGTTTCATCCCTGCACTTGGAGGCACATTCCACCTTCACCGTAGATTATGCTGGTTAAGGGCATGTCTGTGCTCTCTGAGGGGAAGAGAAGAGTCCTTGAGATCGGTGACTGTGTTCCCTGATTCCGAGTCCCCTTGTGCGGAGCGGAGATTTCCCGCAGGCTCTCCATTCACGCCGGCAGAGTGGGGACTAGTGTAAGACACTAAGTTCTGTTGGGGCAGCTTGCAATGGCTGTGTTGTCACCAGCAGGCTCCGAGACACAGGCCTTTTCCTCTTCTCTGTCTCCTAGGCGATGTAGTTACCGAAGCCCAGACATCCACAAAAATGGAGTATCTCTGTAAATGATGACCCCTCTTTGGAAAGTGGCCCCATGGGAGGGGGTCCTGCTCCTAAGACAGAATCGGAGTCAGGGAGCCAGCTTCAGAGCCCGTGGGAAATGAGCTGGCCTCTCCTTCCCCGGGGGTACGGACTCTTCAAGGTGGAAACCCCTTCCCTCTGAAGCCATGGTTTTGAGGGGCTCTGAGTGTTTCTCTCGAGCAGTCTCGGGATGGCCTCACAGCTGGGTTTGGTTGTCAAATCAGCCACTCTCCACATGCCTGGCCCTGTGGAGGCAGAGTGGCTGGCAGGGAAGGTGAGTGAGAAGAGGCTAGAGAATGGAGATGAGAGCGTGAACCAGGGGTGCCAGGGAGGAGAAAGGGACGGGAACCGACTTCCTGCAGCTGCTTCCTCGTGAAGCTGCTCTTCCTGCCAACAAATCTCCCTTTTTAGCTTGGGTTATTTCCTTGGGGGCACTTGGGCTTGGATCCCCCTTAACAAATAAGCCCCAAGAAATTTCTTCATTTCTTCTTTTAATAAGCCAGGGTGTCACATGGTAGGTTTCTTGAGGGCATTTCTTTTTTTTTTTTTTTTTAAGAGAGTAGGGGTGGGAGGGGCAGAGGGAGAGAGAGAGAGAATCCTAATCCACACCCACACCCAGCGTGGAGCTGATCCCAGGACCCTGAGATGATCTGAGCCAAAATCAAGAGTCATTTGCCTAACCTTAACTGACGGAGCCACCCAGGCGCCCTGGAGCATTTCTATTCTTATCTTTCCTTCCATGTGCAATATAGGGCAGGGCAAGTAAGAGATGCTGGTGGGTAGTCGTTGCTGGTTTAGTGAATGATGAGCCTGGGTACCACTAGGCTGGGCACAGGGCATGTGTTTACCCCCGGAAATGTCAACAATTATCCAAACATTTCAGGCAGAAAGGCATCCTCCCCACCTCTGCCTGGTTCCCCATAGAGCGTGAGTGTGTGTGCTTGTGTGTCCATGAGTCTGGTCCTCTAAACCATGTTTAGAGGAAACCAACATGTCATAAGTCCCATGTATGGAGTATGGAGTGTTCTGTTTTTGAACACTTGAATGCAATATTCTTAGATTGCCTGGTTCATTTAGTAATTAGTAATTTATTTAGTATTTATTATTTAGTATATTATTAGTATATATAGTATATATATAGTATATATATATAGTATTATTTATTATATAGTATTATTTAGTAATAAAATATGTCACTCTCACAGATTACTTGAACATTACGCTTCCTCGGTTTTCAGCCCTCTCTGAGCCTCCTCCAGACCACTGCTAGGGAGACATTTGGACAAAGTTGCAAATGCATTTGCTGTATCTTTCTACCTAAGTTATTTGCAGCAGGTTTTATGAACCTTGTAAATATGAACTGATTTTCTGTTACATATGTGAGTCAGCCTTATTTTGGTCTTAAGTGGACTTTATGAACCTGCGTGGATTAGAATAAACAGTGAAGCCAGCAATCAGTTTTATATTTAGCTCTTACACAGCTAGGATTTTCGTGTGTGTGCACATGTGCGTGTGCTGAATATTAAGGAAAAAACGTTACGTGTGAGTACTGACTGTGGCTATGTGTGAGGCTAGTTGACCTGGAGATATGCCTGGCAGAATTTTTGGTCAGGTGGGACCCGAGTCAATAGCTGAGGAACCTCTCTCCTGAAAGCCATTCTTTGCTTACCTGCAAAATGGGGGAGAAAAATTCCTCCATTACCGGGATATATCCCCAAGGGGGATATCCCATATTGGGCTGGTTGTGCAGATCAAATGAAACAGGGGATGCAATAAGACCCAGCACAGGGCTAGTGCCTAGTTGGTACTCAGTAAATACTACTTCCAGAATCTTAGCTTTGAATGAACTTCAGCGTTCCAAAGGACAAATGTATGTGTCCTTTGCAATGTCCCTGACAGTTCCTAGGAAGCTCTGGCCTAAATAAGAATATTTGGTTTGTGTCTCAGCTCAGGCCATTTAAAGATTTTATTTATTTATTTGACACAGAGAGAGATCACAAGCAGGCAGAGAGGCAGGCAGAGACAGAGAGAAGCAGCCTCCCTGCTGAGCAGAGAGCCCGATGTGGAGCTCGATCCCAGGACCCTGAGATCATGACCTCAGCTCAGGCCATTTAAAAGCTGTGTGACTTTGAATGTGTCAGTTAGCCTCTCTGTGCTTCAATCTCTTCACTCGTTAGAAGGACACAATAATACGAATGTTCTGTGATCATATATATATATATTTCTATATATATATATATATATAAAATGAATACACATAAAATGGTTAAGTTGCTTGGCACACAGTGTGTCTGCATTATCATTACCTTTATTATTGCTGTTAGTGGTTAAAAGAATGGATTTCGGTGGCAGAAATATCTGGGTTTGAGTCTTGGCTCTGCCACTTACCAGCTCTGTGACCTTGGATAATTTTTGAGCCTTCCTAAGCCTCTGTGACCTCCTCTCTTATTTCGGGGTGTCTTTTATGTCCTGGGGTTATTTCGAACGAGATGTGTAAAGCACTTAGCATCATGCCTGTCATGGAGAAAGCACAGTCAGTGTTTCCTTTTTTATTATCTTGAGAACTCCCCGAATTTCACACCATTCACTGAAAATATTAGTAAAGCCTGTGCTAAGTGTGCACTCAGTAATAGAATAAAGTTTCATCCTTCCTTAATGAGGAAGCACGCCCATCTCTTCTGTTTCGGAGGATCGTTTCCTTCCTCGACCGGAGTCAGAATCTTGTACAAAAAACTCTGGAGGAGAAACTAAGGTGGGGCCGCTTGAATGCCCAAGGGGGACTTGGCTCTGGCAGTTGGGGTTCTCATGAGGAGACCCCAGCTACAAAGCAGTTGCACCCCGGGGACCTGGGAAAGGAACTGGCATGAGTAGGCGGGGCATTGAGGGCGTGGCCGCTCCGCCCTCTCTCTGCCTGCTTCCCAATGTTATTGGTAACTGGGCCCCATTCCACTGAGCTACACAGTACCTGAGTGCTTCTCCATTCCCGATCTAATTAAGAAAAACACCTCCTTCCAGCCCAAACCAGTGTGGTTGAAGTACCACTTGGCCACCTCTGGCATTCGGGAAGGATGGAAAAGGCGAGGGGGCCTCTCTAATGTAATCAGGAAGGCCACAAGAGCAGAGGACCATGGACAAAACCTCTCCTTCCCTCTCCTGGAAAAGTTATGGATGTTTATTTTTTTCCTGTCTTTTTACAGGTCGGTACACACCCTAGGAACTTTGTCATCCTCCTAGATTCTGCAGGGGAGGGGCTACTTGCCGGAGGGAGACAAAGCCTAGAGGCCAAATTAAAATGACAACTGAACAAGGACCCTCAAGTGAAAGGAACAGGCAGGCCGCCTGGAGGAAGACCCTTCTGGCCTTAATTTGAATCCTGTTGTTTCTGGGTTGTTTGGCTGGTTGTTCCTTGTTGTCATTGGGGGAGGGGAAAGTGGTGGGTGGACAGTGAACAGCTGGGCCGGTGTTCTCACCCCTGTGTCCTTGCTCAGTTATTGGGACAGCCGGGAGGGAGGACATGGTACCACAGGGAGGAGGCATTGGCTGAATATTTTGGAGCATTGTTCACTAAGAGTCTTATTAAAAAAATAATTAAGTATACAGCATGGTACTGGCATCAAAACAGACACATAGACCAATGGAACAGAGTAGAGAGCCCAGATATGGACCCTCAACTCTATGGTCAAATAATTTTCGACAAAGCAGGAAAAAATATACAGTGGAAAAAAGACAGTCTCTTCAATAAATGGTGCTGGGAAAATTGGACAGCTATTTGTAGAAGAATGAAACTCGACCAT